>BQNB010001216.1:0-144312 GCA_026074375.1 Tanacetum coccineum
TTCTGGTGAAAGTAAGGTACACATCGAGGTTTTGTCAGTGTTGTGGGGAAATAGACTCCTGGACCATGGTTGGCTCGCATACTGATGTGGCAGATGTTAAAAGACCACAAGACTTGAAATTTGGCTATAATAATAATAGTTATGTAATAAACCGAAGCCGAAATAAGACCACTACCTTTTGCCGGCTCACAACCGATGTGGCAGTCTTCAAAAGAAGGTCCATAGTAAGAATAATAATCCGAGACTGATAAAAGTTTGCTGCATCTTGCCGGCTCACAACCGATGTTGTAGCCTTCAAAAAGGTCAAGGATCACCGAGGTCGAAATAAGACTCCTGGACCATGGTCGGCATGCATACCGATGTGGCAGTTGTTTAAAGGACCGAGGGATAATAATGTTGCAATAATAATAATAATAAAGCCAAATTTCGACTCCGGTGTTATCTAAATAAAGCCTCCATCTCTGGACTCGTAGTTGAGTTGTTTTGGATGAAATAAAAAAGATAACCCCCTAAATCATGCAAAATTAAAACCTTAATGTGGACCTAATTCTCATCATATCGTCTCTTTAGGAACGGATTTCAAACTAATTATGGTCTAAAACGGGTTTGCTTTATATTAATAAGGACATAATTTATTTGTCACCGCTAATAAAAATAAAACCCTTAGAGGAAATTAGGAATAAGGGAGCGAAAAGTAGATGCGATCACACAATTAGCATTTATGAGTAGTGTTAGCATCTAATCTTATATTTGGCTGTGCTTTTATTTTGAGCTTAGTTTGGGGATTGTAAAAATCAAGGATGACGAACTCCCGTTCTTAAAGCCTTTTAAATAATGTTATTTAATTTTTATCTTAGTTTTTATCTTTTATTGAATAAGTGGTTAAAACGGGGGCGCTTTCGAAAAAAATGATTTTTTAACCTTCTTAATGGACCTTTTATGTTCTTGTTTGATTGTGAGGGGTCAAAAGTTAAAAGGGGAATTAATTATTTATTTTTGGGCGTGTTTTATATACTTTGCGTGTGGGACCAACAATGGTGTAGTGTGAGGGAATTTGATGTGTACTAAAACACACATCATTTGTACCCCGGAAAATGCTAATAAATGGACTAAAACACTAAAATATGAGTAATTATGTTGCAAATATGTTTGTATTGTGTTTTTATGTATTGCAGGTACAAAGGATTGAAAACGAAGCAAAAACGAAGACTTTCAGTTAAGATTTGAAGACGTTTACGCATTTTTCGAGATCAAGACGAAGTCATTAGTATTTCTCGAACATGCCATTGGAAAGAGCGCGAGATTACGATTCCGACGGTGCCTTCATCTCTTATTGGGCCAGCCCGACGCCATTTATATGGGTCAGACGACCATATTTTTTAACTACTCTATTAAACAACAATTCAACAAGAAGCCTACACAAGTCTTCAATAATTGATCCAGGCCCAACATTTGCACGACTGGCCCAACATGATTGATAATTAAAACTAGGCCCAGGAAGCAAATAAAAGTCCAATAAAAGGGAAAGCCCACGACTGTTTGAGGATAAAAAGAGTAACGCAGCAGTAGATCTTCTATCTTATATCTTTTATTTTTTTTCTTTGGTTACTCGTAGAATAGAAGTAGCAGGTAGGCATAGATTTAGATTAGAAATAGAATAAGAGTAGTATATTTGTTTCTATTTCTTTCATTAACGTCTTTCTTTCTTTCGTTTTATGTTTTCCTTTTTCCTGTCGCATCAAACATCAAACATAGGAGTAGTAATAATTCAGTTTTAGCTTATTGTTTAGGGATAATTAAGGTAGCTTATTGATCGGTTTTGTATCAACTTATTGGTGGATTATTGTGATAGGCTTATTGTATCATATTTGTTGCTTAAGGGAATGAAGTATGATGTTGTTGGATTTCTTATTGATTCGGCTTATTTCTAGTTCTTTTTCTCTTTATAGCTTATTCGAACATACCCTTCAACGATCTTATTTGGGATAAGCTTTCACCTTAGTTTATTCGGATAAGCATCATGGATATAGTTTGGTTTTCTTAATCACTAGCTTGTTTCGGTATAAAAAACTAGTTTTATTCGTGTAGCTTATTTGCTTATTCAAATATAATCTCCTAGCTTATAGATTTGAATGAGCTAGTTAAATAGTTTATTTGATTGGTAGCTTAGATTAGCTTAATTAGCTATTTGATTTGTTCTGGTTTGTGGCTTATGAGTTAGCGGTGCTAGTATTGCTTATTAATTATCTGAGTGTTTTTATAATCGGGTAGTTTCGTTCTTATCGGTTTCATCATTCGGGTTTTATTTTCTTTCCCTTTTCCTATAGTCGTTTAGTTTTATTTAGCTTATATGCTTTTTATCTTGTTATTGCTTGTTATTGTGTAGCTTAGTTGCCAGTTTAGCTAGTAGCTTTTCTTTTATGATTGGTAAGTGAGTAGCGAACTAGGGAACCTTACGTGTGATTAAAAAGAGAGTGTTGATTAAAAATTTTCGAATTATTTAAGATTTTTTATTTGCTTTGTTTCGAAGGGCAAAATCCGGAGAATTAATCAAACATTCTAATTAGTATTAATACTTATATAGTATTGTTTTCAAAATAAACACGTTGTGAGAAAATAATTGTTTTTACGGGTATAATTCATCTTCATTTAAAGTTAATTTGGATCAAATAAAGGTTTATTGTCAATATACAAACTACATTGTGAGAAAACAATTTTTTTAATGGGTACTAATTCTTTATTATCTTTTTCTTTCACACTTAATGATCTTTTCAATAATAGTTATTTCTTAGCATTAACTTAGCTTGTTATTATTTTATTATTATAAATATCAAAACAAAAAATTAAAAGATAATCAAGCATTTAAACTTGAACATAAACGTGGTTTTCAAATTCAATTCTCGTTGGGATTTCAACACTCGAAAGATTGATTATTGTTTGTCCTCAAGCAATTTTTACATCTATACAGGATACTTATATATACTATTACTCGACTAGTCGTTTACGACGAATCAAGCCTTGGTAGGTATGATTGATTGGTAGTGATGCTGATTAAGGGCGTGCCCTTAGTGGATATGTTAGGGTATGGTATAATGCCTTGAAGTGCTTATTCTGTGTGGAACCATGAGGGTGTTTATTTGCCGTTCGTGCCTCTTGGTATATTTGATATATATATATGTGTATATATATATATATATACATATATATATATATATATAGATGTATACATATATATATATGTATACATATATATATGTATATGTATATATACGTATATACGGTTACGAACACCTAATTTTGAGCGTTATGATGGTATCTATGTTTTGGGAGTTTTGATAGTGTGAGTTGTTATGTTTTGGGAGTTTTGTGAATTTTTGGTTGACATGCTTGCCTTGCAACGCTCTATATGTCGCCATGCATACTCGTACTTTGCTATTGATTATATACAAGCAAGCTTATACTATTGATTTTTATTTCGGACGCGTCCCAACATTGAGTTGTCGAACGACCAACGTCGAATATACTTTTTTGGATATAGTATTTTGGTTATACTATCTAAGAATAAACTATTTTGAGAACACCATTTTGGGATACTTTCGTTATACATTGATTTCGGTACACGACTGCTTAGTTGTTGCCCTATGCTATTACGTCACGGTTATCACATGTCATGTCTTCCCCACCCTACATATCTTGGTTAGAAAGACTGAATACACCGCATTCTAAACCGACGAATTAGATTTCATCCTTAGTCGCATTAAGAACAACTCACTGATCAGCATAGTCGCAATTCGAGGTCCTGACATACCATTAGGACTTAAAAGACTACGAATGGGACAATAGGATTCATGAGAGAGTGATAACTTTAGGTTGAGTTCCTTACGTCAACCGTAGTATCAGTTCCCGCCCTTGTGTTGGTGTTCCAGAGATGATACCAATTTGGATGACTCAAAATCTTTTCGCCAAAATCTTTTTGCAATTGAAACGTTTCCTTACAAACTTTATGAAGTACAAAAATTTTGAGGTTTCTTACAGTTGATGGTTTTTAATATAAATCGATTCGAACGCATGTTCGAACGTCAATTTTATTGAAAGTCAAAGTCCAGATCATATACGAAAAATCGCGTAGCCAATACGTAAACTTTTACAAACTTCTTTTCGCATGACTATAGTTTACAAGGATTTCGAACGCTCCAAATCATCGACACCAGATTTTTCCCTTATAAACTTTGAGTTATAGACCCGCATCAACAACTACACTTCCTAAGCCATAGATACCCATTCGCATGTTATGAGCGAACCTAGAATTGAGCAGACTTTTCAAAAGCATTAGGTTGCAATAACAACTCTATACTTAGTTTAATTTCACGATAGTTCTTGTTTGATTGAGTTATGAAGTTAAGTTAGATTCAAATTTGTTACTTAGCTTAAGGCTTATGATAATTTATCCTAAGGACGGACTAGCTTACTCTCGCCTATATAGCTACTTGATGGATTACCTTAGACGGATAATCATGGATTCTAATAAAGTAGACTAGGTCGATACACTAGACTAGTAGTTTCGTTAGCAAAGTTGTTCACCTTGATCTACTAACACCTTATGGATTTTGGTGGTTGACATATGATGAAATCTAAGTAAAACCTAGCCGAGGATTAACTAGTTATCACCCCCATAGGAAGCCAATTTGATGACTGATTTCATAATATGGGAGAACCGAAGGAAACTCTAATTAGAAAAGCTAAGTAACTTAGACGAGATGAGATTTGAGGTATCAGATTTATGGTATGAGATCTGTAGTATGAGATTGGCAGTATGAGATTTATGGTATGAGATTAGTAGTATGATGGTTGGTTAGTCATGAGAGTTGTTTTTGGGGTTGGTATGAGAATTGGTTAGGACTTTTATACGTTACTAAATAGAGTAGTTTCAGTGACATTAGATATGAACTGATTATTATCAGTCAGTAGTTAACTCGGATCGAAGTTGTAGTTATCACGGTGGTAGGAGGGATTTGTATGAAAGTTTGGAAAGTAATGAATGGAAATATTGTTTTATGGTTAGATGGATGTATACGTTTAGTAATTGCGAGCACTGTTGCCTATGCATATTCACGTTATGATTTTTCACTTTTGTTAGAGTAGATTTCCATTTTCTATAAGTATAGTGTGCGCATAATTTTTGTTAACGACCGTCTCGGGAGCTCAAAAGGTATTCGAGTTGTCCGGTCGGACCGTTCTATTTGAGGGATAAGTAGTTAAGTAGAAACACTATGACGACACGAAGGAGGATTTGTCATATAGTAATAGTGAGTCTAATTGAGGACCCGATCTTTTACAAAGTGACGAGATCCTAAGAGCCATCATGGCCCTTCAAAAAAGAGGCAATGACTAGCATAAAGAGCCAAGTAGGATTTACTTGGGAGGATCTAGTTGGAAGATTTTAGATAAATGTTGGTAAGCGAACTGTAAGTGATATCGAAAGAGCAGAATGCGAGTTGTACCATGTAAGACATGTATCCTTGTGGGATTAATCAGACTGATTTGAATAGTTAGGAAAGTTGACGCTGTCAAATGTGTTAGGGGTTTGTTGTCACGTCGTGGGCTGGATCATATCTAGGCACCTAACCAAGAACTTGTGATTCAAAGGTTAAGGAGAACCGTTTAAAACGACCGGATAGAGTAGAAAGATTATCATGTTGTGGCGTGATTAGATTGGATAGATCAGCGAACGAATATGTAAGAGCTAGGCTTGAACTAGGTCATTTGGGGGAATCAAAGAAACCCCCCACTTGAAGATATCAGTTTGATAGAGGACTAGCTTGTTGATCTGAGAAATTGATTTTTTCCTGTGTTGATTGTAATTGAGAACCTCATATATCAGATGGATAGTCAAGTGGACCATGATTGTGAAAAAACTAGAAGGGAATATCTGCTCCAACTCGCATAAATAGAATTTTTGTAGTAGATTAAGGTGATATGTGTCGTATAAATGACTTAGATTTTTGAAAAAATAATTTTAAACGCAATGGGAATATTACTTAAACTTGGGTAACATTTTAAATCATCAAACTTTGAGCTTTTAAGTGATCCCGACACGAAAAGAAGAACCCGAACCCCTCCTAGGATCCTAATTCGGACGAGATAGGTTATAGGGGGCAAGATGGCTATTTTCTAGCAATGTTGTCTCAACCTAGTACTCATATATTCTTTCCACCACCTGAAACCATCATTCATGCATTCATTTTGAAATCAAACACACAAAAACATATATCTCTCTTCTCTCTTTCTTTGTTTCGGACGAGCACACCGACAAGAAACATTGATTTTTTAAATATTACCAAGAACACGGGGTTAAAAGATCGATAGTGGGTCGTTATTAGATAGACACGGGTTATAGAAAAGTTTTTGGGTCTCTTCCTCTTGCGTCAAAATGGAACCGAACTCGCCAGAGTTGTAAGTTTTTTAAATTTGATTTAAGTTGTACTTCTATGCTTATTATGGTGTCTTAATACTAGTTGTACAAGTTGATCGTCATAAAAATCAATTCTTGAAAATGAAAAGTGTTACAAAAGGGGTGTTTGTTTGCGTCAAACTCGAACAAAAGGAAACAAGGGTCGAGTTTGAATATTTTGGTTGTGGTGGTATTTTTATAATTTTGTCAAAGTATTTTTTGGGCGCATGTTGAAAGATGCTTAAAAATAAGCTTAGTTTGAGCTTATTTGATTTTTTTGGGCTTATTGTTGTTTCGGCCTAACAAGAAATAAAAGAAGGAAGAAAAGGTTGATGGGCTTGGCCTATTGGCTTGGTTTTGGCTTATATATTGGGCTTATTTTCGGCTTATTATGGCTTATTTTTTATGGCTTATTTGGTTTCGGCTTATTATGTTTTTGCTTATTTTATTTTGCTTATTTGGTTCGGCCTATTTTGGTTTGGCTTATAGCTTATAAAGATTTTTAAACTTATATTTTGGCATCGAGCTTAAGATAATAAAACGGATTTTAACACTTAGTGAAAACATTTTAGATCTTTAATGGGCCTTAAGGCCCAATAAGCGAAAACTAGTGGTTAAATACGTTTAAAGTGGATTTTTAAAGCGATACATGTTTCATGTCAATATTGAAAGTCGATGGAGGGAAATGCGTTTTGTTAAAGTATTATTAGGATATAGAATTTGGCATT
This sequence comes from Tanacetum coccineum, assembly GCA_026074375.1. NCBI lineage: Eukaryota > Viridiplantae > Streptophyta > Magnoliopsida > Asterales > Asteraceae > Tanacetum > Tanacetum coccineum. Next base: position 7,180 of record BQNB010001216.1, read on the forward strand.
TAGTCGGAAGATTGATGAGAATTGGGAAAAGTATTTGGACTTGAGAATTTGGGAAAAGTGTTAGAATTGAGATTTTTAAAATCTTGAAAAATGTTGTATAAACGAACAGGTCATGCCGAAATTTTGTAAAAATCCCACACTTAGAAAATATTGTGAAAACTTATTTTGTGACAATACGGTTAAAGGACGAAACGTGACTTTTAATAAACTTTAAGTGTCGAGATTTAACGATCTAGCGTGGATTATGTTAAAATGACAAGATTTTATAATTACCCTTTTTAGCCGAAAAAGAGACGAAAATAATAAAATATTATTATTTTATTATTATAAATATATTTAAGTATATGTATACTTTAACATTGTGGAGATGTTTATTCATTTATTTTTGATCTTCGAACTCCCACTTATTTCTCGTCAGATTTTCTTAGATTGTTTGATCGTTTGTCCTGTTTCAACGGTGATCGATGTTTTGGATAAATGATGGTGATGACACACTTAGCCCAAGTGTTTTGAGTCATTTTTGAGTAATTTACCACACAACCATAATACGAGATAACGGTTTTGGTGAAAGATAACGATTTTGTTATGAGATAATGGTTTTGGTAAAAGATAACGGTTTTGTTATAAGATAACGGTCTTGGTAAAAGATAACGGTTTTGTTATGAGATAATGGTTTTGGTAAAAGATAACGGTTTTGTTATGAGATAACGGTTTTGGTAAAAGATAACGTTTATTGTTATGAGATAACGGTTTGAGAAAAAAAGTAAGGTATTGTGATATGTAAGAGGTCCTTGTAATCGGATAGAGAAACTTGGTGTGAGAAGAAGGAAGTACGAATACTTGTATCAATAAGACAACTTTGAACCAACATTAATTAAAGTGTCTAAATGATTAGGCATCGTATGGCCGTACTGTGTGCGCTTGTTTGAGATTAATTTGTGCGTTGAGTTTAGAGATTTGTGAAGTTTGCATATTATTATTGAGGTGAGTTCTTGTAGCCCCCCCAATTTTCTACTGTTTTTTCTGTTGGGAGGAAAATAAAACTCAAATGTGTTTTGAACTGTTTTCATTTTGAACTATACAAACGTGGTTTTTTATTTTGAGACAAGTATGTATGCTTATGATTGCTATGTGAATAATATTGATGTAATTTTAACTTTGCATTACTCTGTTTTAGGAATGCGAAGGTTAGTGATATTACTTGCGTGACTGTTTTGGGCACGAACAAGGGTGATTGGCAAGGAATTGCCATGTCTAGTGAGTCCTTGGTCCTAGAACCCTAATATAGTGCTCCAGCTAAGTAGGCCCCTTTAGGTGCGTAAGAGACATATCAGAGTTGCACGCCAAAGCATTGGTATAATATGGTCTAGACTGTTCATGAACTAGCGAGGATGCTAGGGCATGGTGATCGCTCTAGCGAGGATGCTAGGTCGTGTTCATGATTAGCGGGAGATGCCTAAGTCATTGGTGATTTGCGCTATATTCACTGCATATTGCACATGTCCACTGTTATGAGATAATGGCACAGCTTATTGATCAAGGTCAAACCTACGAGCTCACCAACATTATTGTTGACGTTTTCGAGTATCATTTTCAGGTGTGTCAATTAAAGGTATGTGAATGATATTGGAAGAGCAAAGATGTAAACCCAAGGGGATTGGGTCAAGATGGGTTTTGTTTATTTTATTGTCAAGTCTTAACTTGTAAAATTAATGTAAACCCAAATTTCTTTTCTTTGTAAATTATAAAGTGTATGATCTTGTATCTTGTGCGATGAACGGTATCGTCGCATCCCGTGTTTCTGCCACTGACGGGGTGTGACATAAGGGAAGCCTTTAGCTTGAAATGTTGCTTAGAATAAGCATCATAAGCATCAACACCCTTCCATAATAATTGGAGCTCTTTTATTAAAGGTTTTAGATATACGTCAATATCATTGTGAGGAGCTTTTTCCCTGGGAATAATTGATGAAAGAATGAATGTTGTTTCATGCACATCCAAGGAGGTAAATTGAAAGGAATTAATAACACTGGCCATGTGCTATGTGATGTATTCATTATACCAAACGGATTAAAACCATCACTAGTAAGGCCAAGCCTCACACTAAACTGTGAATGTCGATCATTAAACGCGCTCCAAGCAAGACCATTTGCGGGGTGCCTCAGTTTTCTATCTTTTATTCTACCCGTATCATGCCACCTCATGTCCTTTGTTGTTTTCTTGCACTTGTACAATCTTTTGAGTCTCGGAATTAAGGGAAAATAATGTACAACTTTTGTCGGCTTATTTGATTTGCGTGATTTTGAACTTCCACCCACTTCATCGCTCTTATACCGTGAAGCTTTGCAAATGTGGCATGATTTTTCCCACCTTATCATCCCAATAAAGCATACAATCGTTGGGGCACACGTGGATTTTTTTGTAACCTAGACCTAAATCTTTGGTAAATTTTTGGCTTCATTGGCAGATGATGGTAACGATGTAAGATGTGGAAATGCATCCCTTAAAAGTTCTAGTATCAAGCTAAAAATCTTGTTAGATATTCCACCAATACATTTAATGTGATATAAATGTAAAGTAAAGGACAAATTTGAGTACTTGCAACCGGCGTACAATTCTTTGTTACATTCTTCTAACAACTTCTTATATGAAACACCCTCGTCACCATGATCACCATTTTCTGCAGATTCTTCGGTATCTCCTTCCATCGTTGTATCTCCTAATTGTGTGTTATCCGAAGGAAAAGAATTTATACCTAAGGCATCACGAACCAAACCACTTATGTCCTCTTGACCAAAAACAGTTTCCTCCACATTAACATTGGTTGATTGAGATGGTGGTAAGGATATATTATGTTCTCCATGCACAGTCCATTCTGTATACCCGGGTAAGATCCCATGACGCAATATGTCCCCATGAGCGCTTTCCAGATCTAACCATTTATCGAGACAACATTTATTACATGGATATTTGATCAATCCTCTTATACTTCTAACACGAGCAAAACTTATAAAACTTTTAGCCCCATCTCTAAAAGTTTTGCTAGTAATTGGAGAATTAATCCAACTTTTATCCATCGCTTATACTTACCGAGTTTCCGATACAATGCCTAAAATCATTAGAATTGAAATATCAACATTCACCTAAGTCTAATAATTATAAGCAAACTAAAAATATCTAAAAACTTTTTTTACATCATCGAGATCAGATCGATAATTAACAACTTGCGCACACAATTAGCTATGAACATTCAATCAAGTATATCACCATAACTAACGCTCAACTAATCTAAACCTAATATTCCCATCTATATCATGAATTATATTCATTCACCTAACTAAATAACTAAAAACTTGTTTTACATCATCACTATCAGATCTATACGATAAACATCATCTCTGAATAGAATCCGACATTTGGCGTACAAATTTCAATAACTAACAAGAAATGAGCTAAACCAATAACAGAATTCAACAATTTTCGTAGAAATTACAAACCATACTAATTCAACAATTAGTTAACCAGTTAGCAAATATAAACTGACAAAACGTACAGGGAGAAACTAGACCTAACTTTAAAATTTTCTATAGAACATCAAACTACAATTTATTCATTTATGATCATTCATGAAATCTGTGGTGAAATATGACAATTCTTTTGAATATCCCGTATTCTGTTAGTCATGCTTTTTGACAAGAACTATGTGATTTTGAAACGTGTTGTTGGAGATAGCGTTTTGATGTGTGTTTTCGGTATGAAACTAGTTATTTACATTTTATACAGTCGGAACCCAAGTTTGTATATCAAAACATCGAAGACTAGTTGTGACTACACATTTACATGTCGCGATAATTACACTTTATAAGAAATCTGATATTTCATAATCATGATCGATGTGATATACAGTGCCATAGATTAAGTTTTTGACATCTTCGTAACACATAAATTAAAATTTATCATAGATGGATCATTCTTGCAGCAAGGAGAGCAACATGTCTCGACTTATAACGGTAAAGGCGTATAGATTTTTTACAATAACATATCTCGACTTATAACAGTAAAGGCGTATGGATCATTCTTTCAGCAAGGAATCCAATGCATCAACATACCTTAATAGATACTGATTTCATTATATCTAACATTCCACTTATTATATAGTCCTAAAATCAAACATCACCGAGATCATATCAATACAATAAACTATATCTATGAATTGAACCTAACACTTTCCGTACATATACTCATTCACAACAACAGACACCTAAGTCTGATAAACTATAAGCAAATCTAAAAACTTATTTTACATCGTCGAGATCATATCGATACTACTTTTATACACAATTAGCTATAAAGATTCAATCAAGTATATCATATAACTAATTACAACTAATCTAAACATCTACTATTTTACATCATCGAGATCAGATACGTATAACTAAAAACTTGTTTAAACATCATCTCCGAATAGAATTTATACCTTCGATGCGCAGCTATTGAGTTGGACTGATGACCTCATCAGATCGATACTACTTCTCACCACCCGTCACCACCTGACGTCACGCGCCGTAACAAACCATTTTGTTCCATTCACTACTTCTTACCGTTCCGTTCACTACTTCTCACCGTTCCGTTCCTCACTCCGATTTAAGTGTTTGTGATTTAAATCGAGCAGATATTGAGTTGTGAAAGTGTATGAATTTATGAGTTTATTTATTTGTGAATTGGATACTGATTTGTGAAAGTGTATGAATTTATGAGTTTATTAATTTGTGAATTGGATACTGATTTGTGAAAGTGTATGAATTTACGAGTTTATTGATTTGTGAATTGGATATTGATATTGGTGTGAATTGGATATTGATTTGGGGAAAAGTATTTGGAATGTACTGATATAAATGGTGGAATGACACGTATCAAAAAAAAGTATTTAGATAATATTGTTCACGCTTTTGAGCGTGAACTTTTGATTTTTTTTATCAAAAATATTGTCCACGCTTTTTACTGTCAACTAATATTATGTACACACATATAAGTGTGGCTATTTTATACCGCCTATAACCTTCAACATTATTGTCCACACTTCTTAAAACCGTTATTAGTGTTGCTTGGTATATATTTGTAATATAACTTTCAAGTATTGATATGACATAATTTGCTATAGTAAATAATTAAAATATATGTCAGTAACACAAATAAATTGTATTTCTTGATCATGATCACTTCTAATGCAACCGATTAATAAATGTAATACAATTTAAATTACAATTATTTTGATTACGTTCATAGTAAAATTGGTATGACGAACACATATGAGAAAAGTGAAATCAAGTCCTTGAACAAGGAAAATCATAGACAAAAGATCTTTAATAAATGGGTAAAAGCCATAGAATACCAACGTACTTTGTGAAATTTACCACAATGAACCATTTACTTTTTTATTACCGATATCACCAATGTACTTTCAAATTATTTTTCAACTTGAACAAAACGTTTGTACCGTTAGTTATTATGTGACAACGTTAGTCAATTTAGCTAACGATCGTTTGAGGAAGTTTCAAAAATCGTCCCTGTGGTTTTAATATATTTTTCTTTTTTTCGAAATTTTTTTCTTTCGAACAATTTTTTTCGAAAAAAAAAAATTCGAAATTTTTTTATCTAAACTTCTTTTTCCTCGAAAATTTTTTATGTTTCGATTTTTTTTCGAAAATTTTTACACATTTTTATAAAAAATTTTGAAATTTTTTTTTTTTTTCGAAAAGAATTGTTCGAAAGAAAAAAATTTCGAAAAAAAGAAAAATATATTAAAACCACAGGGACGATTTTTGAAACTTCCTCAAACGATCGTTAGCTAAATTGACTAACGTTGTCACATAATAACTAACGGTACAAATGTTTTGTTCAAGTTGAAAAATAATTTGAAAGTACATTGGTGATATCGGTAATAAAAAAGTAAATGGTTCATTGTGGTAAATTTCAGAAAGTACGTTGGTATTCTATGGCTTTTACCCTTAATAAATCACAAAAGAAAAAAGATAAGTTAACAGATTTGAAAAAACTAACGGTGATGAAAGTTTCATAAATCATAATCACGTACATTATGGAAGGGCGAAAATTTTCGCAGTGACCCGTTGAAAAACGTGTTATCCAGTAATAACCCTGACATTTTTTTTTCAATATAACCTTCTAGATCGCGCATGGTGGGGCGCGATCTACATTTGGACACGTGTCGAGTTTTTAGTGGGTTTTTAGTGGTTCGTGAGAAAATTAAAAAATATATATATGTAAATCGCGCATGGGGTAGGGCGATTTACATTTTATGTTTTTTTTAAGTCTGTTGAAATTTTTTTGTAAATTAAAAAAACGAGCCCTAATATTTTTTATGTAGATCGCGCATGGTATATGACGATTTACATTTTTTTTTGTTTTTTTATGTAGATCGCGCGAAGGGTAGAGCGATTTACTTTTTTTGTCTTTTAGGGTTTTGCAGATGAATAGTAACGCACAGTATGATGGAATGATATATCACTGCCATATTTTGTCACTTATGAATTTGAATACGGACTATCTATACTCCTTATAAAGGAGATTTAGGATTCTTTTTCAAGAGAATCTTGAAAGTTGAAAAAGGCGGTATAGTAACGCACTAACGCAGGGCACGGCGTTGGTTTGGCACCCAACGCCGTGATGATACCGAGGGCTCTTAGTAAGAAAAATTGATAAATAATTATTTGTGTCACGTTCAAAATTTTTGATTGATGCTATTGATTACATAGAAACGCAATAATATATAATAAATATGAGCAGGCGAACTGATTATTTTCTTTCAACATTTGTTGAAAATAGTAATGGACTACTTATTAGCCAGGTAGGTTTTTCATGAATGAATCAAAAAGGTTGGTTATTCATAATTTATCCAATATTATTGGGTTTTGATGATTTTGATACTTGTACATACTCAGAGCAAGCATAAAACTATCCATAAAAGGTAACATAAAGCTACTAAAAAATTGATATATTAAATGGGACACTTGTTTCATATAAAAATAACGCATTTAATGAACATTAAATATAGCAAAAATTATTTAATTACTATGCATTTAATGACTTCATTGTAGGAATCCTTTCTTATACTTTCGTATGTACTTAAGCATGTGGTCTAGTGCAGCCATACGGCCAAAAACTACATAATTTAGAGCCCCATGTGGTTGGTAGATGGTATAAAATTAAGATTTGGTTATTAGGTTTTAATTGAATTTGAGTTTGGATTTGAGATTTAAATATAATATTTGACTTAAAGATGAGGAGGAAATGAAATATATAATAAAATAATGTATTTTTTTAAAGGCGAGTTGTTGTCAGTTATTAGTTTAGTTATTCGATTTCACAGTACTTACCAGAAGTATTTGTCAGCCTCGTCATAATTGAAGAATCTATAGGCAGAAACCACAGATTTCCCACTTGAAGGAAACCCCCACGAGAGACTTCGTGAACGGAGGACCTCTCGCATGTAGGTAACAACCTCCTCCAAAGACAATCTTAGTTGGCAAAAGAGCCTTTTACCTCAGTGGTTATAATAAAAATAATGTAATTATTTATATTATGGAATGAATATAATTAATATATATATTTGAAATTGTTATTATGAGATAAAAAATGAGTGATGGATGTAAACAGTTGGACCTACTTAAAATAGAATATAACTAAAAAGGAGGCATGGTTGGTTGGGTTTACCAGCTAAACCCAACTATGGGTGACAATTCGGGTCGGGTTGGGTTGATAGGTTCGGGTTAACAGGTTGGCGGGTTAGAAAACCCCAAGCCGGACCTGACCCATTTAAATATATCGGGTCAGCTATGGTTTAACCCAATCTCGTTCAAATCCCCCCCCTGTTATAAACACAACCTGAACTGACCATTTAACATGTATAATATATTGGGCTTGGGGGTATAATTAGGTTTACACGGGTTGCGGGTTGAACATTTAACCGTTTTTATATACAAAGACACATTACTCGGGTTAATCATGATAAATAGTATGTAGGTCGACACGTTTAACCCTATTTAACGTATTATATAATTCTATATAGTTATTTTATTTAAAAAAAAATCTTAAAGGGTTGGCGGGGTCGACCCGATTAAGTTATTTTCAAACCCAAAAACCCGACCTGGTAATAAACGGGTGTTAGATGAGTTGACCCAAACCGACTCCGAAATCTATTTAGACTTCAGCACGAACCTGTTATTTTCGTAGTCGGTTTCAGTCGATGTTTCGGGTTCTTATGTCGAGGTTCAGAAATTGTCACCCCTAAGTTTAGAACATAGCAAAATATGTTAACCATTTCTATTTTTAGGAGCCACATACACTAACAAATACAACAACTTTTGGGCTTCAATCCCCAAATCTTAACCCTACCCCTTAAACCAACGCATCCCTTAATTATTAGTGCGTTATGTTGTAGTCTCGTGCCATGACTTTAAGCCGTAAGAAAAGTGATGTCACCTCAACATTTTTTTCTCATGGCATTAGGCTTTTACATGGCATAAAAAACCCCTTCATGGTTAGCACCACAAAAATGATGTCATGAATCCACGGCGTGAGCTGTCATTTACTAGCCGAGGGTGTACGGCACGGGCTCCGGTATGGTTGTCGGGAGAAAAAACCCCGCCCTCTTAGAATTTTTCCAACTTGTATTATCTTGATACGTGTTTATTACTAGTACTATTTTGTATGTTAGTTGATATTAACGTTTTCTTAAATCTCTAATGCTTACCAAGTTTAACTCAGAATGAAGTCATTTAAACAAAAAAATGTGTTCTTACCTCAGACAGGAAACTATATAATCCTAATACAGTAGTGTCGACCTTTTCTTTAATAGGAGTGGATATAAAGATCGAAGAGAATGGGTTATTGTGTATGTGTGAAATTGATATTGTTTAGTACAAAATAAGTGTCGGACTTAGAATAGGGCTAAAATCTTTCGTTGGGCCGGGCCTTGGAATGATTTGGGGATTAGATCTTGTACTAGAGCAAGAGAGGTGAGATGATTTCCTGCACAATTAAATGAAAATCGTTAGCCTTACCATGGGGATGGACCCTACGATTAGACTCCGGTGTGAGAGTAAGTAAACATGTAGAGAGAGAAAATGTGTGTATGTAGGTTTGAGAAAAAATCATACTGTTCATTGTGTTATAGGGTCCCTTTTATAAGCGAGTGAAATATTAGAGTTTCCTAATATTTCGTTTGTTTCGTTAATGGTCGGAGTGGGTCCCTTGTCGGGTAAGGTTCCGCAGTAATCGTGTGTACGGATGCGTGTGTTTTCCGCGGACGGAAGTAGCCTATAATTAGGTCCGCGTCCGTTTTGCTGTGTCCGGGCCGTTACCAGTGCAGGATTGGGTTTAGTTTCGGCCCATAACTGCTAAGTTGGGCCCAGAAGCCCAAGTGTCAATGTGACACAAGCCCAGAGGCTTGGTATACTTATTATACGTCATCAAATATTCCAAAGTAGTTTAAATACTAATGATGAAAAGATAACAATTCCATATATTAATTTGTGTCTGAGGTGTATACGAAGTAAGAAACTGAAGATTCCATATATTGTTTACGAACAAGTTAGGTCACCCGCGCTCTGCTGCGGGATGTTTGGTGGCCGGTGTTTTCGGTTGGACGTGTTAGAAAATATGTTTTTGTAAAAAAAAAAAATTAACGGTCGTTAAGCAACGACCGATTTAAAGCACTGTTTTGGTGCATTCTAAAAAAAAAACTAACGGTCGACCGCTAGTGGGGAAATGGGTATTTTATAAAAAAAATTAAAATGAGGGCAGTTTTCGTAATTTAACACATAGTGCGAGGGGGTATTTCGTAAATATTTGAGGGGCTATTTCGTAAATAAAAAAAGAACGGGTCGGGGGGACTGGGTCGGGACGACCGAACAAATACGATACTCAGAAAGTGTGTGTGAAATATTTGAAAAAAAAGCAAAAAAACAATTTAAATTTTTTTTTTTTAAATGTTCGGACATTCATAAAAAAACAGACCGATGAAATAAAAAGTGACCTCTGAGAGAGAGATTTAAAAAAAGGAAAACCAAAATTTTTTTTTCTAAAGAAAAAAAAAACCGACGGACGGGTGGGTGGAGCGGCATATTAAATGCACCCCGGTAAAAAAAGGAAAATTTTATCTTAAAATTTTTTTGAGGAAAAAAAGTTTACTTTTAAAAACTTTTTGAGGAAAAAAAGGAAAAAATGGTAAAAAAAAAAACTAATTGTTAAGAAAAAAATATTCAAAAAAAAACAGCCTGATGGCTCCGACAGTGCGTGAGGGTATTTACGAGAAAGAAAAGCAAAATTTTATTTTAAATTTTTTTTTTAGAAAAAAAAGAACGGGGTCCACGATTAGCGAGGATTTTTTGTTTTAGCGCGAGGTTTTTTGAGGAAACTTAAAGGTTTATTCATAAAAAAACAGACCGATGGACTCAAAAGCGGCTGAGAGGGTCTTCAGAGAAAAAAAATCAAAGTTTTATTTTAAAATGTTTTTTTTGAGAAAAAAGGTTAAAAAAAGGGAGTAAAAAAAAAGTCAATGTAAAGAAAAAAAAAAAAAAAAAAAGCGCGCTTAAATACGGGGTCAAAAAAGTAGGGTTGCATTAAATTTTTGGCGGGCGGGTAGGCTGCCTTTTGTATATATATAGTAATTTCAATTTACTTTTAATTGCTTTATTTTCTTATTTGTGCGTGTACAATTAGAGATAAATGATAAAAAAATTGCAACTAACTTTCGTTAAAATTTATAGGCACCCACATCCAACACCACGCCCCCACACTTACCACCCAAACCTTTATTTCATATGTGTACTCTATTAGAACTTTCGACCTTTTTGTGTGCCTTACATTTTTATTTCGACTCTGTATCTTGTGACAAATTTACTCTCCTTTTATCAATAACGGAAAACTTAAATCATTATAAAAAATAAAATAAATTTACAGCTCTAGTACTTTGGGTATTTCGGTAGACACTACTGCCGCCGCTACGACTTTCACCAAGGCTGTTGTGACTACTAGTTTTGCAACGAGGTTGTTAATCGGACTGGCCAGTCCTTCCAGCCTGAGGAATCGAAAAGGTCTGATGACTCTTTTTATGAGCCTCCTACTTTGGATTCTTCCGAGGCGAAGCGTTGATATGTCCATAGGTGGAACATGTTGGAAATAATTGAAAACGACTAAGTGTCGTTTCTGCTGTTAGAGATTTTCGTTTCTGCTGATGGCATTAAGTCGTTCCTGCTGGCAGTTTAAGTAGCGTTCCTGCTGATTATGTTTCTGCTGCGTTCTGCATGTAGCTCCTCATGACTATCCGGAAATGGACCAAACTATCATCCATCTTGAAAACATTATTAGGAATCCCTCTCGACCGGTATCCACTCGGAAACGCTTTGCTAAGGATTCTTGTGGGTGCTTCTACAATTTTGTATGTCCAAAGTTCGAAACCGAAAAAAACTTAAATCTGGAACTAATAAAGGACTGTTGGTTTTAAGCCATGCAAGAAGAAATCATGAATTTGATCAGACTGGACTTATGGGAATTAGTACCACCTTCCAGACAGTGCCCTGATTATTGCTCTCAAGTGATTTATAAGGTGAAACTTGACGAGTATGTGGGGGGGGCCCCCCCCCCCCCCCCCCCCCCCCCCCCCCCCCCCCCCCCCCCGGGGAGTGCTGATTGTGTTGAAAAACAAGGCAGTATTTGTGAGCAAAAGGATTTTCGACAAGAAGAAGGTCTCTAGATTTTGAAGAATCCTTACCCCAGTTGCTCGTCCTTGAAGCAATTAGGATATTCATTGCCAACTGACGCAGCATAAACAATGACAGTTTATCAAATAAGATGTGAAAATGCATTCTTATAATGGCGAGCTCAAAGAATAAGTCTATGTCCACTATATCCGGAAGGCTTTGTTAAACCCAGAACGGATCCACTGCATGGTCTATCATTCTGAGGAACGAGCTTTTCGGGTTTAAACAGGCTCCTCCGGGCATGGTATGAAAAACTTGGTCAAGTTTCTTCTGGCACCAAGGATTCTCCAGGGTGTCGTCGATCCAAACCTTGTTCATTCGGAATAATAGGCAATCACACTCGTCATGTTCAAATATTTGTTGATGATATCATATTTGCCTTGACTGACCCAATGATTTGTGACCGTTTTTCTAATAAATTGAGTTCTAAATTTCAAATGTCGAGAGGGTAAATATCATTTTTTTTAAGCTTACAAATTTTCTCAAAATCTGAGGCATTTTCATTTATCAATCTAAATATGCAAAACGAGATTCTAAAGGTAATTTGACATTCATAAATGTGACCTGTTGACACTTCCTATGGTGGAGGGAACAAAACTGGATAGAGGACTCTTCAGGGACCCTTGTTGACAGTCCAAATATCACAGGCCATGATTGGGTTCCTGGTGTACCTCACAGCCATAGACCTGGACCTCATTTTGCTGTGTGCATGTGTGTAGATATCAATCGAGCCCTCTAAAAAAAGCACCTTGTAGGCTAGTGTTTAAACGGGTCTTTCGATATCTCCAAGGAACCATCAATATGGGTCTTGGTATCCGAAACGACACTGTCATGGGCACTAACAGCATTACGAAGTCGCAAGATCTTGCAGGTTAGTCAGGGACACTCGTAGAAGTACATCTGGCAGTGCTCAGTTCCTTGGTTGATAAGTTAGTCAGCTGGTCATCAAAGAAGCAAACTAGTACGTCCATCTCGTCTATAGAGGCTGAATACATCGTGATGTCTGGTTGATGTGCCCAAATCCTATGGATGCGGTCTCAATTACCAGATTATGGCTTCGTTTACAATCGCATCCCTCTGTACTGTGACAACAAGAGTGCCATAGCCCTCTGCTGCAACAACGTTTAGCACTCCAGGTCTGTAAACTCTTGACATTCCGACATCATTTTCACATCAGAAAACAAGGGGAAAAAAGGATGTGGTGAGTGATATTTCGTGAGGACAGAGTACTCAACTTGGCGGATTATATTCTAAGGCGCGCCCAGAGAATGGATTCGGAATTCATTTTCTCCTTTGGCTTGGCATGATAGTGTATGAAGCCGGAGACTACTCAACAGTCTTCAGGTATGATCAGGATATGAGTAACGGATTTGGGGGGGGGGCTTCAAGTATCCTATGTAAATATGTTACATACTTAAACCCAAATAAGAAAAATACAAAAAATATAAAAACATCAAAAACCAAAAAAAATCAAAAAATAGAATAATTCAAAAATTGTTTTCTTCAAGACATGTCTTCTGTTTATCGATAATGTGTACCGATCTGAAATGTCATTCATATAATGAACGGCGTCTTTAAATGAAGCCGAACGGATAGTTTAAACCTTTCAAAACATGTATTAATGGCTTGCTAGTTAATTCAGACTGCAACCCAACTTTTCAAATGAAGAAAAGTTCATCGCCAAAATGACGGTTGTTCCTAACCAACGATCGTGATTAAGTTCTCCCTGGGCATGGATTACTTTTTATCCTTGATACGTGTTCGATTAATGTACGCTTTTAGTACAGCATTTCTTGATAAAGAGAGAAAGTCTTCTTTTTTTACCAAATAATTTTTCTTTTTTGACTCTTTAAATTATTGTGTTAACCATGGTGGTAAAGGTGTTTGTCTTTCAAAACTTAATCAGTCATCTACGTCTCTCATCAGAAAAAGGATTTTTAAAAGAATTTTCTACTCATCAACAATGTCTACAACTCTTTTTGAATAGAAAATAGGAACAATATTTGAGTGGGAGGAAATGTGCTAATATTCTTTCAAATTGATCTTTTTGAATAATTAAGGAGTAAACGGAAAAGGTTTTGGACTATAAATATCATGATTAAAGGGTGTGTTAATTAATTTTAACTCATTTAGAAGGTGTTGTTATGTGATTAAACCTTTAGGAGTTTAGAAAGAAAACATATTGGCAATTAGGTTACTTACTTCGTTTAACGTTTACATCAAAAAGGTCCTAGATTGCCATTGCGCATATGTTTTTTAACCCGAACGGATTTTTTTACTCAAAATTTTTGATTTTCATAAATCAAGTTCGGGGTTAATCATTTGAAAAGCTTTTTAATCAAATCGATTCAAATTTTCGACACTACAAATCAGATTTCAGAAATCTTGACCACTAGAATAAATACATAGATCTTAAAATAGAATCGGGTCTTTGTTCGAGGGGGGAGTAAGTTATTTTCGAATTATTATTCAAATGTCACTGGTAATTTATATGGAAAAAGTTTTTATCTTAACAGGACAATAATTTGAGGGGGAGTTTTAACTCCAAGGGCTTATTTGTCATAAAGTTGTTAACTTTAGAGGCTTAAATATAAGTTCTAAAGACTAGTGCTTAGGCTGATAACTTCATTCGATCAATATTGCAAACACCTCATAGTTTTAAATTGCTTAGGTTTGTTGGAATTAATATGTAGTTTTTAGAAGCTTGATAGTTTGAAGATTTGTCTTGTTTCGATTAGTATTTCCCCTATAATGTTAATCACTATGCTTATTTTCGTAGGAAAGGCAGTAGAATTTATTGTCAAAAGAATCGGTACATATAGTTTGATAAGTATGATGATACCTTTAGATAGTCATTATCCTGTGGATAGAAGTGTTTACATCCACAGACTAGTTGACTTAGGTATTATAATTTCGGTATTTAGAAGGAATAAATTATGACATCGAGACTTAGCGAACCTTGGTGTTTAATTTATATCATCTCTATCTTGAAAGGAGAAATACGCTCATCAGGGTCTTAACTGACTTTGATTTTAATGGTTTCGATTTCTTTGTGTATTCGTATTATATTTGTTTGTGTCTTTTCAAGGAAAGGATTGCTGGTTCAGGGGAAAGCTAAGACAACTTCCATCTGGAGAGTATCGAGACGGACTACAGATTGCTAACATGGACAAACTGACTATGCCACTTTAAGTTTGAATATTTCAGGTCTTGTCTCATACACAATCTTGTACATTAATAAGTAGTGTGGTAATCAGTGTTATGTGTCAGTTTAATGAATTTTTCATGAGTTCTCGTTAACTCCAATTTAATTTATTAAACTCATCATTAACTGACCACTAACAGCCCAGTCCCTCATTAAATTGAGATGCGGTAGCAGTTATAGGTTCCAATATGTCATGATATTTAATCGGACCACATTTTCTCCTAATTTTTCTAAACATATTTAAATCAATTGAGATCCTAAATCTCAAAGGTTTGAAATTTTTTGATCAGGTGGAGAGAATGTGATTTAATATTAAATCTGATAAAAAGTCGGTGGTTCTATTTAGACTCAGCAGGTACTCCTACCTCCATGTGCCAAACAATTTCGAATATCGATGCACATGTTGAGGGGGAGCAGTTTCATGAATCAAAACAATCAAGATAAAATGGCTTTGATATCTATATCATAAGTACCTTGATTGATTTTTAAATGGTTTTATGGCGAAGGTGAACTGTAACCAAAAGACCGAACCCTTGTATTACTTATCGGAGTTATAAGGATGGTAGGTTAGGTACTCGTTCATACGAGATCCCGCCAGAGCGATGGGATCTACCAGGGACATCCATAGTTAGTGTAGAAGTCCTTATGTATGATTAAAAAAGGAGTTATATGAGAATAGGAATTAGTGCGGACTACGTTGAGCTGAGTACTGAAATAAACACAACTGGTACTAGTAATGAAGTATTGGTAAGCACTGAAGTGGCGTTGAGAATGAAAAAAGATTGTTAAGATATAGGGTTGAAAAGAATGCAGCCCTCCTTATACATTAGGCAGAAACTCGTGTAGTTCGAACTACGCATCATACAAAAGCTATATGCTGTCAGTATCACATGGTTGATGTGACATGAAGATACAGTATCATGGACCCAGTGATGCGCTGCACACCCTCCTAAAGCCAATTCAAGATCCCTTACCGGATTCTGATTTCATTTCTCACAGAGTTCAATACATTACTATCGTCTATCTCACTCTGAGTTAGATGATATTGAAAAGGTGGCAGTCTGCTCCAGCCTCCGACTACTAAATACCAAAAATGCACTATTGAGTCTAGAGCCATTGTAGAATCCAAGATCTGGACTCAACTAGGGCATTATAAACAATTGATTGCTAATCACAGCTGAATATAAAGAACGAGAACCACAATCAAGTTACTAATAAGGTTTCTTTTTGAACATATAAAGAAATACTCTTGTGTTCTAGAGCTAGAGGTCTGTACAATGCGCTTGTCGCAACTGTTCGTCTTGTCTGGACTAGACACGGTGCAGTTGGTAGAGTGTCTGGATTGATGTGGGATATGTGGAGGAGGTTAGCGAATCTTCTTGATGATCGGATATGATGAAGGCGTCTATTAGAGTGTGATTATTGAGGAGAGAGTGAATGTGTGAATAGCATTTATTCAATATGATGTTGAATGTAGATATTTATATGGGATATGTTGAGATGATATGTGGTCCTTCATTGTTTCTTTCTTTCTTATTTAGTCTAATAGGTGTGGTGTGCATTTTGCAGATCAGAGATTAGGAGTGATTACCAACAGCATGAGATCATCCTTAAAATCTCGGTTTAGCGTGTGATTTGACATGAATCGAGTTTGCACAATTGTAGATGAGACGCAGCGAAGTGGAGGTCACACTAGCTGATTATGACAAGTAATGATTTCTGCTCCGATGAGTAGAGATACACTCTAGACGCATGATTGTGGCCAATGCGAGGGTTGATCTTTGCCAGTGTGTAGTTGTTAACGTCGGGTTTCGATTCTCGAGTAATCGTTGAGCTAATGAGTTGTGTTGAGCTATAGAGCTGCTGATCTATACAATGCCTACCAAAAGTTTTCGATAGGATGTGTACCACAACTAACAGCGTTATTCTGTTCGTGAATGGACTGTAGGTTCCTGTTTTCTTTTTCTTGTTTTTTTATTGGTTATGTGATGGTAGCAGCCACAACACTATTTTAATAGGAAGTATTGAACAGCTTTGTGAGCTTTATTTTAAGGCTTCATCAAGTAAAACATAACTCTGTTTCGCTATGTATTTGGATATATGAAGTTTTGCTTGGATTTCACTATTTTAAACACCGGAGTACATCCTAACCATCCCCTCCATTTGTTTACTCTAGCTGAAATTATATTAGCATTATTATATGATAAGATTACGTTATCTCGAGTATGTACACATGCATCACTTAAGACGCAAATTAATAACGAGACGCGATAAGATCGATTTGAGTTTTGGCATTTGGCAATCCTGCTTATTCAAGGATATTATAATTAAAACTATTGAAGGTTAATGTTTTCCTTGATTGTAACTGATAACAACTATCTTATATATAGGATACAAGAGATTATTCTAGAATAATAACAATGGGCTTGGGCCTAATACAAATCAATAAGTAATAAATGTTGATTGATGACTTGACTTTGAATATTGACTTGACTGTTGAATGATAAATCTTGACTTGACTTATATACGGCTAATATCCAAAAATATATGACTAATACGCCCCCGCAGTTTGAGCGGGAGGAGGACGAACGCTCAAGCTGGAGCGAAAATCTTCAAATAAAGCCGAAGGAAGACCTTTGGTGAAGATATCAGCATACTGAAAACTAGATGGAACATGAAGAATCCGAACATGACCAGCCTTAACCATATCACGAACAAAATGGATATCAATCTCTATATATATAAAATGCACTAACGTTATCATAATAAACCAAAGTAGCAATTAAGAGAGGAGAGTGTAACTCATGAAGGAGATTGTGAATCCAAGCAGTCTCGGCAACAACAATAGCAACACCTCGATATTTTGCTTCAGCACTGAGCGTGTAATGATGTGTTTGTGCGTTTTAGCTGACCGCAAGGACCAATGGTATAATCACCGTGAAACATAATAACGGAAGTAGACGGCGAGTAGGACGACAAACCAGCCAGTCAGCATCAGTGTAACCAACTAAAGATGTAGTAGCGGAAGCATATAAGTAAAGACAAAGATCCAAAGTGTTAGGATTATGAAAAAGACTCGGTCACCCCCGTGTATTGTTTAGTATAGCAAAGCTCGTAGTTAGAAAGTAAGCGTATGACTTTTGGTATTAGGCCGGGTCTTTTACCCAAGTGTTAAGCCCATACCCAAGCCTATAGAGCTCACAAACACATGTATATAAACCCCTTTCCAGCCATGGGAAGGGGTTGGTTGTTAATTTTATCAAAAAGCTTTCATTTGGTTTTTCTCTCAATAGAAATACTTCACTTTCTCTCTCTAGATAATTTGCCAACCCAATCATTCTTGATTGTGTTATGATATCTAATATACTACGATTAGTATCAGAGCCTATGGGATGATTAGCTAGATTGTGTGTGCGTTTCCTTGGTTAGTTTAGATCAAAAGTTTGTTTTTTGAAGGTTTATGGTCTTATTTTTGTCACTCTTTGATTTTCATGTTTGTGATGTTAAAGTTAGTGTTTTTGTAGTTGTTATAACCTTCTAGGACCAAGTTGTGCAAAAGAAACGAAGCAAAAACGTTCAAAAGGGTAATTTTTAGGTGTTTTAGGTGAAAAAGTTCGTATGTTCTTCATTGCGTTTTGACCTTTCTGAGACATTCTTCGTTGCGTTTTGATAAATAGTACTGCGTTTTGTCAAAGGAAAGTACACTGCATTTTGTCGTTTTGTGAAGTACATCAGACTGCGTTTTGATTCATTGCGTTTTGAAGAAAGTGACTACGTTTTGAGGCATTGCGTTTTGAAGAAAAGAGACTGCGTTTTGAGTCACTACGTTTTGAGGCATTGCGTTTTGAAGAAAAAGACTGCGTTTTGAGTCACTGCGTTTTGGATCGCATGCGTGTTTTGACTGCTGTTCGCCTTTTGGAAGAAACAGTTTTGTGTTTTGACTAAGGGATACTCTGCCCAATTTTTTATTTGGTTGCGTTTTGACCAAATCTCAAGGTTGCATTTTGATCAAATCTCAGGCTGCGTTTTGGCTCAGTTTCTTCACTGCGTTTTGCTTTAGTTTCATTATCATCATTAAGTTAACTTATTTCAACCAAGCCAAATCTCAATCATACAACATATCACCTAATCCAACAAACAACCATCATTTTTAACATACAATCACTAATCATTGATCGATCAACTTAATCATATCACAAGTAATCACTATGGCTAATCTTTCAGAGGACATCCAATGTGCCGGTCGATACCCGACCACCTTGCTTGATTAGACTGGCTTTACGTCATGCAACAAAGTATTCGATTGTACTGTCTAGGTAGGAGAATGGGGTAAATACATTCTTAAAGTCAATTGATGAGGGGACCATTTAGATGGGGACCACACGAGTAATTTTTTGGGGGTGAGAACTGAAGGTTCACTCAATCTAGGTCCTGGACGACTCGAGTCTATTCGGATCCCTCTCCACCAAACAAAGCTGGAGATGGAATAGGTATAATGCAGGGGACATTCAGGCAATCAAACTTCATACTTCAAAGGTTACCAAAAAGTTATCTATTCACTTATTTAATCATTTCAAGGAATGAAAGGACATATGGGACAATGTGAAGATGCTTTTGGAAGGATCGGAATTAACAAAGGAAGACCATGAATCACAATTGTATGATGACTTTGAACACTTTCGTCAAAACAAAGGCGAAACCATTCACGACTACTATGTCAGGTTTGCCAAGCTCATTAATGACATGCGGAACATCAAGATTACAATGTCAAAAATACAGTTGAACTCAAAGTTTGTGAATAACATGTTGCCTGAATGGGGGATTTGTTACAGCTGTGAAACTTAACAAAGGCTTAAAGGATTCAAACTTTGATCAACTATATGCTTATTTGAAGTAACACGAGGCACATGCCAACGAGAATAAGATGATGTTGGAACATCTCACAAAATAGACAGGAGTTCCCTCTGGGGCTTGATGTCATTCGTTTCCGCTCCTCAACGTTTTCATTCACATTCATCAATACATTGCACTGAAACAGATCCATCAACCATTACTCTGCGGGGGGGGGGGGGGTGGGGGGGTGGGGTGGGGGGGTGGGGGGGGTGGGTCACCTGGGGGGGGGGGAGGATGGGGGGGCATGACACCTCTCACAATCCAATTTGGACGTTCTCAAACTGACCTACCATTAATCGAGAACCTAACACTCTACTTGCTCTTTATGTCACGCTAAGTCTTAAAAACCTTCCTTCCCTCCAAATAAACAATAAACTAGAACTTATCAAACCCAAGGAATCAAGCTACAGTTCAAGTGGCAGGTTGTATTCAGAATGTTAGGTCACAGAACAGAGGAAGGGTAATAAATGATGGGGTTACAGGTGCAGCTGGTTATGGGGGAGCACAGAACAGAGTGGGGAATGCTAATCCAGGTCAAGCTAGGCAGGTTAAGTGCTACAACTACAACGGGGTACGCCACATAGCAAGGAACTGCACTCAGCCTAAGCGTCAAAGAATCCTGAATACTTCCAAAGACAGATGTTGTTTGATGCAAGCTCAGGAGAACGGGGTGGCATTAGATGAAGAGCAGTTATTGTTTATTGCAGGTGGACAAGACAACGCTATTGATGAAGATGTGGATGAGCAACCTGTTCAGGACTTAGCACTCAATGTGGATAATGTGTTTCAAGCTGATGACTGTGATGCTTTTGATTCTGATGTTGATGAGGCTCCCACGGCACAGACTATGTTCATGGCTAATCTATCATCCGCAGATCCTGTTTATGATGAAGCTGGTCCGTCTTATGATTCGGACATTCTATCTGAGGTACACGACCATGATCACTATCAGGATGCTGTTTGTGAACATCATGAAGAACACGAGATGCATGACGATGTACAACCAAACTACGTTGTTGATTCACATGCTAATTATACGAGTGATAGTAATATGATTCCGTATGATCAGTATGTAAAGGACAACGCAGTGCCAGTTGTACAAAGTAATGTATCTTCTGTTCCAAATGATGCATACATGATGATATTTAATGATATGCATGAACCGCATGCCCAATCTGTCTCTGACACAACACGGAACACAGTAGTTGATAATTCATTAACTGCTGAACTTGCAACATATAAGGAACAAGTTGAACTGTATGAAAGACGGGCCAGGTTTGAATTAACGGAAAGAGAACAAAAGATTGATGAACAATTAAGAATAGTTATCACTGACCGTAATATTAAGGAAGAAAATTTGAAAAAGGAACTTCATTCTGTAAAAATGCAACTTGCTTCTACCATCAACCATAACAAGTCAATGGTAGAAGAAGTTACGTCTTTGAAAAAGGATTTTAAACAGAAAGAAAACAAATACCTTGAAGAATTTTTAGACATGAAAGCTTTAAAAGAAAAGGTCGAGGATAAATTATACAAACAAGACCAGTCTCTTCAAACAGTTCACATGTTGTGTAAACCAAAGCCCTATTATAATGAACAGAATAAGGTAGCTATTGGCTACAAGAACCCTTTATGCCTCACCCGTGCAAAGCAAGTTCAGCCTGCTCTATATAATGGTTATGAAATTATCAAAAACAATCATGTCCCGGCTTTAGTGCACAACACAGAGGATACCCTAGAGATAGCTGAAATCACTAAGAGGAAAATGAATGACAAAATGAAAGACCCTGAGTGTGTGACTCATAAGGTTAAGATTACACCACCTGATTACTCAAAAAGAGAATTATTTAGCGACCTTCACATCACAGAAGCAATTGACCCCTGAGCAAATATTTTGGTCTCAAGATCTCATAAAGATGAAGGAAGAAGCACTCAAAAAGCAGACCACCGCCTCAAGACCAATCAAAGCATTGACGGTGTATCCACCAAATACACCTGCAAATCTTGTCCCCAGGGTGCTTCCAACAAAAAGTCAAGTGAAAATTAATATTTTTGCACTTATACAACTTTTTTCGGAATTTGAGAAAACCTGTAAAAAGAGAATTACACCAACAGTGCTCACTGAAGGGGAAAGGGGTTTTGAACAAACTAAGGAATGTTATCTCACCTAGGTAATTCCATTTTTCAAAACACTTAAAGAACATTTTGAGGGAATCCAAAAGGCTTTAACTAAAGAAATTAAAGAAATGAAAGATAAAATGTTTTTGGAGAATTGGAAGCTGAGGTTGACCAAAATGTTGTTGATAGGAAACATGATGAGATTGAACGGAAAAACCTTCTTATTGCACATGATAATTTAATTGCTGATTGCTTGTCCAAAGAAGTGTTTTATGTTGCAACAAATTCTGAGCTTAATGTTTCTAGATTTACTGAAATGCATGATGCTTATACTAGTCTTGAGGCACGTTGTCTGGAACTTGAAGCTGAGCATTTTAATTTACGTGATAAGATTTAAAATGATAATCATAATGAGTTAGTTAAATAGTTTTCCAATCTTGAGGTAAATCACTTAAACCTCCAGTTAAAGTATCAAAATTTAAAACCTTAAAGAAAGTTTTGGAAATAATCCATCAACACCCGCTAGAGATACTCTTGATTTTAACTTTGCCTTTGTAATCAGAAAAATGAAAGCTTCCCTTCAAGGAAAGGACAATGTCATTAAAAAATTGAAAACACAAATCTCTCACTTGCAAGAGACCCGTAGTGAAGCTGACCGTACACTTGACTTCAGGGCCTTAGATTCATACTCTTGATTTCAGGACTGTAGATTTTCATATCACTCAATTAACTGAAAAAGTCATCGTTCTTCAAGAACAAAATGAGCTTTTTAGGGCAAAGAATGAAAAAGTTACACAGCATTTCAAGGAATTGTAGGATTCTATTAAGATCACGCGTGCTAAGCATATAGAACAGAAACGGGCCTTGCTAAACTGAAAATAAAAATCTGAAAGCCCAAATACCTGAAAATATGATAATGCAACACTAAGGAGTCAGTAAAAACCAAGATTTTCATGCACTACCGGTAGGCATTCTATAGATGTTTGAACAAAAACCCGTCGCTCATAGTAAAGAAGCTAAGGTTGCAAGACCCTTAGATAGATCAATTATCTCTGCTTGCCGTTACACTAAACACTCTCAGGAACTCTTAGAATATGCGAATGGCATTTGTCCGAAAGCCTTTAACCAACGAGATAAAAAGCATGCTCCTACCCCTATAATTAGGAAAAAGCAAGTTACTTTTGAAGAACAATGTGACACGTCAAATAGTAACACACAACAAACATGTAGCGAGAAACGAGAACACCTGAAGACTAATGTCCTTATGCCTCCTTCTCTATAGTGAGTAAACTGTTGCAACCAAGTGCTAGCGAATCACACCTTAGGATCAAATACCAAGAAAAATAGGATCTTGGTAGATCCCTAGATCAATGTCCATTGGATGAAAATCACAAGATCAATGGCAAGAAAGATAAACATAAAGAAATTTTTATTGAAAGAAACAAGAAAGTTGCTACAAACCCTTAAGAATAAAAATAAATAATGGAGAAGCAACCTAATTTTGACTAAGAACTAGTCTATTTATACTAAAAGGATTTTGCCTTCCTAGTGCTGTCTATTTTGGTCTTTATTTTACATCTTGGCCCTTAGTAACATAAAAAAACAATAAATAATATAGTTTATCGAGCTAGACTTTTGACTTGTAATATTCGAGTGAACCCGATAGCTTCTTGTTCAGGACCATTATGTTATCCTAACAATCTTCCCCCTAGATGAGTCATTAGAAGGAAGCTCACTCATGCATGTCTACTTTCACTCGATGTTGATGGGGGTAATTCACATTGTTGACGTTCGTAATTCAATCTTTTACACCTGACATGAATCTTCAGAATTTGATAGTGATGACTTGATCTTGATCGTATGACTTGTTTAAGCTTTACTTCTTTGAATTACTTTGTGGATCTCCTTATCCACGTTAATACTTTGCCAACGCTGTTCTTTAGTCTTACATCTCATATCTGTTGGAATCTTTGGAAAGCTTTGATGATGACTCTTCTTTCCAATCATTGTAACATTTTAGAAATTGAAGAAGTCAGTAGATTCTTATGAGATTGTGCGAAGCCTTTGTATGAAAAAATTCCTTGATTCTTTAGATACTGTGGTATGGATATGCGCATGTGGTTGCTTGCAATCGGAAACTTTAGGAGTCCGTCTATTCGCCATGATAAAACAATTTAGTCAACAACAAAAAACCTTTTGTATGTAAAATCCACTTAATGTGTTCTAAAGAAAACATTTGTGAACACACCAAAGTGTTTTTATATTTTGAAGGGACCAAGTATATACGATACTCAATCTGGTCGGTTACATTAACCTCTGATTCATTTCACGTGAGGATCAATATTACAGTGTATGTACTACTGCAACCAGGTGATCAGAAAGATTATTAAAAGAACCTTCATGACATGTTCTCCTCGGCACTGACAGCTAGTTTCCTCTAATACCTTAAGTATCAGATTCCCTAATGGTTCGCCGTTCTCTAGGACCAGATGTTACCGACGAGACTAACACACTATAATTATTTCTACTAATAGAATGGTAAAGAGTGAGTCAGTACAGTTACTATCTGCAGACTATACCGTACAATTCCTTTTTCACAGCCGTTTTACTTCTTAATACAATTAAAGTTACCGTTAGAAGGCCTGTGTCAAAAATGATTTGAAAAACATTCGATGTGTAATAAAAATTGATTGGGCACAAGCGAAAGTTTTAAATCAGAATGCATCTGATGATGTTTTTTGGAATATAACCCGAAAGGATATGAAGTGCCTTGGGAAATCCAAAAAAAAAACTTGTACAAGTACTTGTATGGAAATCCACTTCACAAGTCGGGCGCAATTCCGAATACCAGGCATGATCATACAACGAATACCGCTGGTGGTACAACATCTCTTTGTCCTTCCTCATCATTCCATAGATCACATTCACTTAAGAACATAAAATAAAAGATTCCTTGTCATTAATCAAGATGACTTGTGTATAACACAAGAACTTTTGGAACCGTTGACATTATTTTGATCAAATTAACACATAATGCTCCCCAACAGTGCGTACGATAATCGAAAGATGTTTTAGCACTTGCATGGACTGACTTTAGCATTTTTAGAATCAATCGAATCATTAATTATCCCATTTTTACATGTTAGTCACATTTTCTCCCCCGAACAAAAGTATGAAACTTGGTGAATGGGTATGATCTAGAATGGATTTAAAATGTATCAATCACCCCCTCAAATTAGAGGTGAGGTGAAATAACCAATAAATCCATGTTAGATAATTGAAACAAGACCATTAGAATACCCAGACAGGAAAGATACTGCAATCTGTTCTTGAACTTGTAAACGGTTGTCTGAGACACTCTTTCAGCAATAGAATCAGCAACAAGGACTTCACTTTACTTTTGACCTGCACAACTGTTAGAAATACTTGAACTCTCTCCCTCAAACAATGACCCCTGCCAAAGTTTATATTTGTATTTAACCCGAACCATATTGATAAAACAATTCGTTTTAAGAGAAAAATGGTTGCGAGGCTTAGGACCAACTACTTAGTCTGTAAAGAAATATGCATGAAACTACATAAATCTATGGGATAAAGACCCGTGTTACAGTCTGAATAACTGCAAGCCATACAACTCCTAAATTTTTTTTTTTTATTTACATGATACAATGTGATACACGAGGTTACTCGAGACAGACTCATCCTGTAGTTCTTTAGAGTCTCTGGGAAATTTGTTTAACTCCAAGCAGTGGGAGATAGAGTTTGCGAAGACGCACTCATCGTAAGGCCTTCGTAAAAATTCAGCCAGTGTAGGTATTTTGTCTGCCACGAAATACAACTCAACAACTTTCCTTTCAACTGCTCCTTTGATAAATATGTGACGTAATATCAAATGTGCTTTGAGCGCGAGTGATTGAACCTATTACAGCATAAGGCAATAGCACTTTGAATGTCACAAATACATCGGGAATTTTGTTAAAGCGCAAACCATAGTCTTGCAGTTGAGAAACCTGCATCCACGATATTTGAGCACTGCAACCCTTGAAAGGGCGAATGGTCGTTCACCTCTGTAGTGTGAGATGGCGGTACTTTTTGCTTTTTGGATGACCAGCTAACAAGCCGATGTCCAAGAAATTTAGCTGAAACCAGAGTACTTCTCCGTGTGTCTGACAAAATTCTCAGTCATAAAAAGGTTTTCCCAGCATCAGCAAAAGCTTTTAGATTCAAAGAGCGGAGTCCTTCGGTATACCACAGACCCATGTGAATGGAACTTATTAGGTTACCGAAAAGATCCGCTTAATAGCAAAAGGGCATTCAGTAGGCTTAGCCAGTAACGTGTACACATACATACAGCAAGAAACAATGTCAGGCCTAGATGCAACTAAGATACATAAGGGAGCCACCATACCACAAAATCGTTGTAGTATCAATTAGCATCCTCCCATATCTTCATCAAGGTTGGGACGCTAAAAAAAAAGTAAAACCGCCATTGGAGTGTCAATATGGTATGCATGTCCAAAACCAAACTTTTTTTCCAAGATTTCCTAGCAATAGGATGTGGTTTGATAAAGATCCTCTAGGATTTTGAAAACTTGTAATCCTAAAAAAAAATGACATTTTATCCTCATCACATACGACATCTTGAAAGTTAAGTTCATTTCAAATGCAAATAAATGCAGGCTTTGGGGTTGTTAAGGCAAAGATAATATCATCGTACCTAAATTTGTACAGTAGAATAAGTTTGCCTGTTTTTCCTCGTGAAGATGTAGGATCGACCACGGGCCTTTTGTAAATCCTGACATTGATTAGAAACGCGATAGCTTTCATAACCAGTGCACGTGGAGCTTGTTTGAGTCCAAAGAGAGCTTTCTTGAGTCGGTACAACATGCGATGGATGCTCCTGGATCTACAAATCCTATCTGGTTGACTAACATAGACAACTTCATCAGTTTCGCCGTTGATGAAGGCGTTTTCACGTCCATGGCTGGAAGATGACCATAGTTCATGACATCGCTGCTGAGCAATGAAGAGTCTTATTCCTTCTAGTCTAGCCAACGAGCAAATGATTCCTCAAAATCATACCACTTCCTGACGATATCCTTTCGCCACTTAACCCGAGCTTTTGTTCTTCAAGACGTTCCTCCATATTCATCCAACTAATTTTGAAAATCCAATTAGCGGGATTGATAAGAAAATTTAAAATATCTGGACAGGGCACAGCGTATCCAAACATCTAGACGTTCAAACACATGAATTTCTTCCTTCAAGCTCAAGTCCAGCACGAGTGCAGCTAGAGCTTGCTGTAAGTCTTTGGTTCAAACATTAGTTTAAGAATCCATTGAAGAAACACCATATTGCTTCGGTTTCTAGCTGTTTCCTGTGTAGAGACGGGTCGATCTATCCAAAATGGTTTTCAGCAGATGTGCTTGAGTCCATTTTTGCACATAGGTATATTGTTGTTGGGAGTAACATCGATTTTTGACAAGTAGTGAATGATATGCTTCTGAATCGGTTTTCACAGGTAGCATTATGGGTTTCAAACACATTACTGGTCAACATGATCAAGACAAAGTGTTTCATCATCAGAATCAACTAGTGGTCTGGTAGAGGTATATGATGAGTAAGAGGCTTTCAATAACGCATGGACTGCTTCTGAGATAACTGTTGTGAAGGTGGAACCATTGTCATTACTCGGGTGTCGGGGCAAAGCAAGGAACATTAACCGGTAGTTTATCGTAACAAAACCGGAGGTATCGGAACAAAACCCCCCCCTCATCATCATCAAACCTTGAAACAAATCGTCTACCATTCTTTGTAGAGGGACACTAGGTGGTTCTGGGTCTTTTACCAAGTGCAGAACGGCGCATTCCTAAACTGTAAAGGACAGTAAGTTCGAGTTCTGAACTTGTTTTTTGGCACAGAAGTCATTGTTGAGGAGATCGAGGCCCTGAACAGGTTTTGAACAGACGTCAATCCTTCGGTAGAGTTTCACGAAGGCAACATGAACGGTTTCCTGAATCTTACGCGTGAATCGTTTGTTTTTAGATTCGGTACGTCCCTTCTTGGTGGGTGCATAGCCAACAAAATATACCTATATCTGCTTTCACTGAGTTTACCAACATCATCGTAGTCTTGGTAGGATAGCACAAAGATCCAAACACTCAGAAGAATAGGAGATTATGTTTCTTTTCCCTTCAAGCAGTTCATAATAAGTCTTTCCATGAAGCGTGTGTACAAAGACGATTAAGAGTATAACTCGCATGGCTACAAGCTTCAGCCATAGGAAACAGTGGAGCATTCCGCGAAAGTAGCAAGTACGAAACAGCTTCCATAAGAGTTCAGTTCCGCTTTCGACAACGCCGTTCTGTTTGTGAGACCGAGGTAACGCTCGTTTCAAGAGAAATACCAACACTCTCAAACCATGCCGTCGAGAGGTCTTATTCACAAAACTCCGTTCCATTATCTGTTCTGACGAAACGAACAGTTGCATTAAGGGCTCGTTGAGTCTTCACAATAAACTTCTCAATCACTTGAGGAGTTTCATCCTTTGACCGAAGAAATCTTACCCAACCAAATCTGGTGTAATCATCCACTATCACCAAAACATACTTCTTTCCGTTGATACTTTCTGTTCTCATTGGTCCGCAGAGGTCCCATATGTAGAGTATTGAGAACTTCAGTATTGGTGTTTTCCGTCTTTAGGTGGATGTGATTCATCCATACTTTTTACCTACTGACAAGAATGGACACAAATGTCTTTGCATATTTCAGCATGTGTAAATCTCATGACTAATTTTTTCGAGCCAATTTCATCAATGTCCCAAAATGACAGATGAGATTCAACACGATGCTATAACCATGACTTCGTTGAAGAGGCTTTTGAAGCAAGCAAACTGGTGAGCTGACATCATATCATTCATGATATGGCAGTACAGATTGGTTGTACCGTGAACCTTTGAGTAGATTCCACCAAAATCGTAGTTGCGGAGTGACATGAAATGCTGACGAATTCAACTTCTAAACCTCCATCCACAAACTGTCCTACTGAGAATAGTTGTGCTTAGTCCTTCAACATAATAGACTCGAAGATATAGTTTCACCCATTTTAAAGCACCATAGCCAATGATACGCTGCATATTCATCTGCCAAATCTCATTGTTACCAATGAACTTTCTACAAAGTATTATAAGACGTGCACAGATCACTCGGTCAATATACTTTAGCATCCAAAATCCAATACCATAGAACAATCTGTACTACCTGTGGTAACACAAACATTTATGGTGGATAGGAGTGCCCTGAAGTGTTCCGGTTAGTTAACACTCAAAAACAACCAGAATCCCTATATTGGAACCTGCCTATGTCTATTACTAAGTTTATGATCAGTAAACCTAAGAGACCAAAGTTAATATTGGGGCTATAACTGCACTCGGGGGTAGTTCTATTGGCGAATCAATTAGATCCAATGAATCCTTGTTAAAGATTCTCTCAAAAAATGATAAATGCCTACCAGTGGGCCATCCACTGAGGCTTGCCTATTAGCAACAGTTTTTCTAATTCGGTTTCCAGACTTTCGTTAACCGTTTCCATTCTTACTTTGGTTTGGCGTTTAAAATGCTAGTCAGGTGGGGTTTAAACATTCATCAAAAACCATCACACCATGAACAAACAATCAGAATGATTACAAAACCAAAGATTTGTTACATGCAACACACAAACATGTTCAAATTTTGAAACAGAAACAAAGTTTTTAACAAGCAAATTAGAATCAACACGAATTCTTTTTATTCAAAGTCCCTATGGTGTTCTTCTACTTCCTTGCAATTCGCACTCTTAACCGTCAACGAACTTATGAATTCCGAGGGCTCTCTTTAGCACAGTTTTGCAGGCTCCAGAAGTGGGTTTTACTCCTGTAGACAAAGGCACTCCACACGTTAGTTTGCTTATTAGGTAGCTACTACTTTAATAAATACGGTTTTGAGTTGGTTTGATTGAAGGTCTGGGGGTACACTGAAATTTACTGCTTCTATATCATCTTAGGTAACGGGGTTGGTTTGACCTCTTTATCACTTTGTGGGTGTGAATATACTTAGAACTAGTTGTACATCCAGAGCAAGCACTTTGGTTTCTCGAGAGGTTTAAGGTCCACTACTTGTTTACCAGTCACTTGGGCATTCAGCTTGGTAATTATTCAAGGCTATGAAGGCAACAAGCTTTTTAGTGTACACAGTACGTGAGTGATAATCGCCTTATACAGTTCATCAATAACCGTCTTTTTCAAAGACTCAACGTTTTCTCCTTATAGAGGCCATCGAGCTGAATCCTAAGGGAAGTAACGTATCTTTCCCAACTGATTCCTGACAGTTTTCTAATCTTGTTGGTCACGAACTACCTTCAGTGGTACCATACAATCAACACCTACGTATGTTGATCTGAGTCATCTAAATTCCTGAATAGTGTCATCTTTCCCTTGAGCTGTTGTCTTAACTTGTTTAATTTCAAAAATTGCATTGGAGGCACAAGAAGTTCTATGCACTGTTATAGTTCTGAAATTTAAGGGTTGTAAAACTAACATAAATCTGTCGAGAAATCAAAACATTTCTCAAGATTTCAGAAATTACTGTTTCAGTTTTGAAATCTCAGCTTCAAGGTCAAGAAGACTTTATGTAGTTCCCTATTGCATGCATGATCAAAGATCTTTCGCAAAGTGCAATTTTTGAACTAGGGGGCACAACAATAACGGAAGAAAGCACATAGAGCATATATATTTTTCCTAAACACTCTCAATTAATCCATCATTTAATGATTAAAGATTTTTCTTCTCTATGGTCAGGTTCAAGTTATCAAGAACACATTGTTTCATATTCCGCCTCTAGTTCAAACAAAATAATGTTCAAATTTCGTTTATCTCTTTGAAAAATGTATCATTAGCAGCTAGGATATGTTTTTTGAAATGGTCGAAAATTGTACCTCAGATGTTGTACAACAAAATATTTTGCATAATCAAGAACACCATTCAGAAACATAGTCTGTGTCTTATTGTGTAGTTCTTACTTATATGATACCCTTCAAATTGAGGAAAAATAGCATTAACGATTCCGAAACGGTTCATAACCTTGACTTAGAGGTCGACTTTTTACGAACAAAGGAGTAGCAGCGTGGCTGATTTACAGCTTAGGACTACAATTCTTTGGGCAGAAATGCCAATACGCCTGATCGTCAACAATAGGTCCTATCTGAGTGAACGAACATAAGTCAGTTTAACTTCACATAGAAGCCATTCCTAGGTCGAGACATCGCCTGGTTTTTCGTTCATCTTTTTCATGCAACAACTAGGTGAACTAAGACCTCTTCACTATCCCCCATATACAAACAAGGTGGTGATTGTGGGATGCAAAAAGGGTGTTAGCATCATACAAACAGAGTTGAGCACGCTATGGCCATATAACCTATACCTGGGTTACGGGTAGCCTAGGTTGTCCTTGTGCAAGTCAATTTGGATGCCTTTTAGGTTTCATTTAAAAGCATTGGAATAGTTTGTGTTGGCATGTTAAATCTTTGCAACATATCTCTTGCAACTTTGTTAGCATTCTTTAAACAAACTATTTCATCTAGATAACTATCTGCTAGATCCTTTTTCTCAGATAAAATCTTTTCCTTTTCAGATTGTAAAAATGCAATTGATTTTTCTTTTCCTGAAAGAGTGGATTTAAGCAAATCGTTTTCTTGCACAAGTTCAGCGTTACGCTTATTACGCTGAATCACTAGGGCTTGTTCCTGTCTAACTTTGTTTTCAAGATCAAGTTTGACCTTGTGGGTATCTAGACGACATATTTCTTGCTTGCATTGAAGAAGCTCATTTTTTAAGGTCTCGATTTCCAAACATTTTTCTTGGTTAACCTTAGCATGTCCGTCTAGTTGGGTTTGCAAGTCAGTTAAGATGGCAATCATAGAAACTTTATCAGATGTGTCAGCAGATACCTCAGTTGGAACATTTTGGGCTTCGGTGTCAAGAAGATACTGATGATACGGGATCGTATTGTCATCAATCTCAGTCTCAGCATCGGAGTCTAAATGTTCTTCCTGGTGCATCTCCTGACTCAACTGATAATCCACATTATCAAAGATTTGATTGTCATTGGAGTGTACCTCATTGACTGGATTGTTGGTTGCACTAGTGGATGACAAGTTGGCCATGAAAGCGACAGCAGCATTGGGGCCTTCATCCACGTCTGAGTCATATGCATCC
The DNA here is from genome assembly GCA_026074375.1 of Tanacetum coccineum. Lineage (NCBI taxonomy): Eukaryota > Viridiplantae > Streptophyta > Magnoliopsida > Asterales > Asteraceae > Tanacetum > Tanacetum coccineum. Next base: position 39,425 of record BQNB010001216.1, read on the forward strand.
TCATGATTGGCTTGAAACATGTTTGTTGTAGTCAGTGCCTGAGGTTGATCATAAGGTGCGGTGCATTCCACATCAGCGAGGAATGCTTCAGCTTCAGCATCTAACACATCTCCTTTCTCTTTAGCTTCCATCAGTAAAGCTTTATCTTTGAAGTACTGAGAGTCCATCTTTCTCTTGGGTTCTTTACACTGCCTAGCAACATGTCCTTCTCCTCTGCAGTTGTAACATATCACCTTCTTGCCTCGAGTACCTGTATTACCATTATTACCTGGAGCCTTCCTCTGAACTGGTTCAGTAACAATGTGACCATCATGCACCGTAGCATGAGTCCTTGAGTTGGAGGAAGTCCGGAGCTGGTTGTTGGTGGGTGGAAACTGCTTTTGGAAACCACTTAAGAGATTAGCAATCTGAGTCATAGTGGCCATCAAAGCGTCATTCGGAGACTGAGCAGTAGGTTGAGGACTAGGAGTTGAGGGTGATGAAAGAGCAGGTGCAGATGTGGTGTGAGCAACATAGGCCAGTGGATCAACAATACTTGTAGACTGCTCCTGTTTCTTGAGAGTCTTTTTGGCATGAGGCTCGTAGGCTTTGAGATGAGTATAGATCTGAACATAAGGTGTGGTTGAGATATCCATGTTCTGTTTGACATTAGTCACATACTTACCCCAATAGGCCGGAAGGTTGTTGACAAACTTGGTGTTCATCTGATGAGTTGGAATGTTGAGCTGAGTAATCTTCATGTCATTCACAAGCTTGTGGAAACGCACAAAGTAGTCATGAATTGATTCGTTTCCAATAGCACGAAAGCGTTCGTACTCATCAAACAGATCTTCCTTCCTTTGTTGAAGAGTCCTACCTGATCCTTGCATAAGCAACTCCACATTATCCCAAATCTCCTTTGCAGTGCTTGTTTGATTTAGGTTGTTGAAGATGTGTCTGGGAAGACCTTGACTAAGAATGATTTCAGCTTGAGTATCAGCCATCTCAAGTTTGTTTTCCTCTTCATTGAATTCAGAATCAAGTTTCTTCCTCGGTGCGGGCACAACAGTAGAATCAGTAGGTGGAGGATCAGTGATCATAGGGTGAGGTGTAGGTCCATTCTGGATGGATTTCCATATCAGCTTGCCATTGGGTTTGCCTCGAATGTACCTGTGTATACGAATCTTCCAAGAATCGTAGTCACTCTCAACCAACATAGGTGGACGAGTATCGGTACCTGCTGCATTTGTTTCTTCATTGGATGCCATTTTGAGTATGAATGAACGGATCGTAAGTGATTGTTGATTTGTTTGATATGTGTTTATGTTGTTGTTGTTTGATTATTTGGTTCGGTGACAATAAAACTCTTAACTAGTTCGATTCAAGAGGGATAGTTTGTTTGACAGGGCTATCGCTCGAAGTGCCTGGTATAAAATTTCAGAACAATCTTTTTTTTTTTTTTCTTTTATTTTTTTTTTTTTTTTTTTTTTACGACACAAAATTTATTTTTCGGCAAATCAAGCAAACGCAACTTAGCTTGATGTCAAACGCAATGAATTGTCGAAACGCAACAAAGGTTTGTCAAACCGAAATGGATTGTCTAAACGCAACAAAGGTTTGTCACAAAACGCAATGATTGTCATAAACCAACAAAGGTTTTTGTCAAAACGCAATGATTGTCAAAACGCACAAACAAAGGGTTTGTCAACAACGCAATGGGAATCGCAAAACGGCAACATGTATATCAAACGCATATACATTGGTGCTCAAAGCAATGCCTTTGATCCAAAACGCAATGGATTAATTTTTTTGCCAGCGTAACGTTTAGTTTAAAACGCTAAGAGTGGTCTTCAAACGCACCTGATATCAAACGCAAACCCTTCTATGCTCCAAAACGCAAATAAATTCTCAAAACGCAACTATGAAGATCCTTTAAAAAAGCAATTGAAGATGCTCAAAACGCAATCAAGAAAAAATCTTATATATATCACGAAAATTTTGTAAATCCACAAATAGTTTGCCAATTCAATTCGAACAACAATTAAACGTACGCCCCTTTATTTTTTTTGTGATTCCTTTCGATCAAGACAAAAAAAATAATCCGAAACCCCATTTTTTTTTTAAAAATTCGGTTCAAAAACACATCCAAACAATCACTTTTGGCTCTTGATACCAATTGTAGGATCCCTAGATCATTCATAGATTAATCACAAGATCAATAGCACAAAAGATTAAACATTAAAGAACTTTTTGATTGAAAGAAACAAGAGTTGCTACAAACCCTAAAGATGAAAAATATTATTGAGTCGCTAACCTAAAAAATGAAAATAAAATGGCTTTATATAGCCTCACAATAAGACCTAAAGAGGCTTTGAATGGGCCATTTCGGGCTTTTACAATAAATGCCCAATCACGTTAATTTTTCATTGTTCTTTCGAGTAGAACTTTTTGTCTTGTATCTTCGAGTGGAAGCTTCTTTGTTCGGGTCCATTTATGTGATTCTGAATAAGGGACAAAAAAGGAGTTACGAGAATGTAAGCCGTACGATCACCTTTTCTAGACTACGAGAAACCCTCACAAGAATGAACTTGAAAAGCAAATATTATAACGATTCTTTCCTTTAGAGTCACTAGGAAAGTTGAAGAGGTCAAGAGGATTAGTGTGAATTGATAATGTTGCTTAATGATGTGTATGTGTTTAGTGTAATTTTTACCACGTCATGGTTGCGCGACTTTGCGAACTTCCATGCGGGTAATTTTGTTATAAAAAAGGGATATGTGTTTTCAAACAAAGAAAAGTTTTTCAAAGATGCTAAACATTTACTATTGGGATGACCGTACTTGTTTAATTTGTGAGACCAAGTCATTTAGACGGATGTTGGTTTTGGCAAAGAGGCTAATGAGTTCTCATGGCTTGTACAACGGCTTAAGGAGTGCCATCATAGTGCCAAATGTACCCCGCTTCGTAAAGTCTTTGACACCGGATTCTTTTGGCCCCCATATATAAAGTGCTTTCAACTTGGTTAAACTATTGTGATGTTGTCAGAGACAAGGCCAAAATCTCTCAAAGAGATGAGATGCTCCTCAGAATGCCAATACAAGGTTTGTGAGATCTTTGATTTGGGGGGGATTGAATTTCATGGGTCCATTTCCATCAAGTAGAAGAAAATAAAGTACATCTTAGTTGCGGTGACCTATTTGTCCAATGGGTGGATTGCTAAGGCTTTACCTACTCTAATGATGCTCGATGTTGTTTGTAAGTTCTTGAAAAAGTCTTTTTTGATAGATTTGGAACACCTCGTGCTATTATAAGTGATAGAGGTACACATTTTTGTATGACCAATTTGCAAAAGGTCATGGCAAAGTATGTGTGACCATTCGTCTTTCGACTCCTTACCACCCGGCAAACGAGTGGTAAGTAAAGGTTTCAAATAGGGGATTGAAAGGATTTTAGAATGAAACCATAGGTGAGAATAAGAGCTTCCTTGGAGTGATAAGCTTTAATTACAAAAAAGGGGGGTTGACGATGCTCTATGGGCTTTCCGAACGCCTACAAAAACACCTACGGATTATCCTCTTATTGGTTGGTTTCGGAAAAAGCTTGCCATATTCTATTGGAGTTGGAACATTAAAGCTTTTTGGGGCCCTTAAGCAAACTCATTAGACCTTAATCTTGCGGGTAAAAATAGAAAGTCACAAATCAATGAGCTTAACGAATTAAGGGATGAAGCTTATGAGAATTCTTTGCTTTATAAGGAGAAAACAAAAAGGTTACATGATTCAAAGATTAAAAACCGAGTTTTTAATGTTGGGGATCAAGTGCTCCTTTTTAACTCAAGACTAAAGATTTTCTCGGGGAAGCTTAAATCCCGATGGTCGGGACCATTTACGATTGCTAATGTTTACCCATATGGAACAATTGAACTTTCTCAAAAGGATGGTCCAAATTTTAAAGTCAATGGTCATAGGGTGAAACACTATTTTGGAGAGGATGTACCTAATGTGATGTCCGGATAATAAGAACCGAACCGACCCACCATGATAACCTAGTTTGGGGGAAATGAGTCAAGCTAGGGGACTCTATAATAAACAAGCGCTTCGTGGGAGGCACCCCATGCTTATCCTTTTTATCTTCTTTCTATTTTCTCTTTGCTTCCCCAAGGACAAATCAATTCGGGGTCGAGTTTAGCTTGTACTCGGTGAACAAAGACTAAGCCGTTTTCGTTTAAGTAGTTGTTTTTGAGCTAACAATAAAAAATGATGAGAGGAGGCTTGTTCTTTTTCGTTCTTGTTGGTTGTTTGTGCTTGTTTGTCTAGGTTTTCCGGATTTTGGAGGATTCATGGTTCAAAATTGTGGAAGAACAAAGCAATGCCCACAATTTCCATTGATGGTCTCCAATCTTCTCTTCATAAAGTGGGAAATCTCCTATCCTTGTCTTTATCGAACTAACATCTATTCTTTTGGCATGACCTTAGAATTTTTGTTTAGATTCCTTTTGACCCCTATTTTTTAAACATTGAGGACAATGTTTCGTTTTAGTTTGGGGAAGGATATCTTCGATATTGACTTGCACTTCACGCAACCTTGTTTGAACCTTTTTGAATTACCCTTTTTGTGAAAAAAGTGGAAATTTTAAATTTTTTGCTTACAATAGAAGCTTAGTTTGGGGAAAAACACCACTTTTTGGTAATCCGTTGGTGAGAAATAGGAGTTAATTTTGACTTGACCGGGTGAAAATGCCCTAGCTAGTTCTTTAACCTACCTTTTGTGGGGCTAAGCTTTCACAAATCCTATTGCATTGGATTTTAAAAATGTGAAGAACAAGAGATGATGTAGTTAAATATAAGTGTATTTGCTTAAGCAAGGTTTATTTGGAAAACCTAAAGCTTATATGAATGATTTGTGTCTTTTAACTCCCACAAGCTCTTAACACACCTAATCATACGTGCTCTTTTGAATTTAACTAAGTCAACCAATGTCTTTAGAAAAAGTCTTACATTTTGGAAAGTAATTCATTTATTATGTAAGTAAGATTTTTGGTTTCAAATTTATAAGTTGATTTTCTAAAGTGAAAATTTTCCATTCACCAAAAAATATAATTATAATAAAGAATGCCAATGAAGCATTTTCTAATGCAAAAGCTTTATTTTTGTGCAATGAAGCATTCGCAAAAATAGGAATAATAAAAGCTATTATATAGTCTTAATCGTTGGCGTATCCATGTTAGAGTGGAGAACTCGGATTGGTAGGGTCGCAACAAGGATTTAGACTTTGTACTGGAATCTAGGTTCGTAGGATTCATCACTTGGGGAGCGCCAGGCTAGTGGTGATTGCAACTAAGGGACTTTGGATTCTAGGCTTTGTAGGAAGAAGGTGTTGTCGCGATAACCCACAAACGTTAGTAGCGGAGTGGGGGTTCGAACTAAGAACACCGGTTGTTGATGCGATATCCTATTTGGGAGAAAGGCCTAAGTAGGGGTTCGAACTAAGAACAACATTCCTATTGCAAAAAAAAAATTATAGTATATTGAAAATAAAATTTTCATTTTCTAAAATCAAGTTATAAATTTTGTTTCCCAATTTCTTTTAGCTTTGAGTTGAGGTTTATCTATGTTATTAACATTTAAGCTCACAAGGCTTAAGTGTAAAGCTTAGATGGATTTCAACTATAAAGATAAATTGATCTATGGTTAAGTTGAAAAGAGTGCACACATCTTAATCATTAATTTATTCTTGGGAGTGAAAAGTTCACAAGTTGTAAGTATAAGAGCTTAACCATTTGGACTTATATTGACAATGATCTTGTTTAATAGCTTTGTTTAGTCTAGTGAAAAGTCAGGGAAGACGAATTTTCCTCTTTTGTGCTCTATTAATCGGGAGTAGCCTATTTCAATGAGCCTAAAAGTTGCAAAATTGCAATGATTGCCATTAATGTGTTTCCATGAGATAAAATGTTGAGAAAAAGCTTAAGATGTTTAAAAAGGGGATTCATAAAAGGTGAAAACAAGGGCATTTTGGAAACTTGTTAGTTTACAAAGTGTACACTTAATAAAATTGCGTGAGGACACGGCAATCCTTTAGTTTGGGGAATTTTGATAAGTGTTAAATTGTATACATAAAATACCCAGGATTTCGCCAATAAAAGCCAAAAAAATATGCCAAAAGATGGAAATATGTGTGCTTTTGTGTCTCAACGTGCAGGAAAGGATATCAAAGTCAAAAAGAGCAAAAACGAGCAAAAACCGACAAGAAATGAAGAGACAAGTACAAGAGAAAGATTTGAAGCCAATATCGAAAGCCGGATCAAGACCGTGGTCGAGAAAAGTCAAGAAAGTAAAGAAAAGGACAAAGGAAAAATGACCATTTTGCCCTTACAATGGAAGATTAAAAGACTAAAATACCCTTTGGGCCCTTCTACACCATTCGGATCACAAAAGCCCAACAATGAGCCCAAAATCAAATCCATATCTAAGTTTACTAAACTACAAGGGCCAGAAATGTCAATTCTAAAACTCACTATACACTACAAATCTACAAACGGTTTGAAAAAGAAACAGGGGGACTTGTTATGCAATTAACCCAAACTTTCAAACACAAACGCGGTTTAACTTTTCCTTCTAAACAACACCTTTATACCACTTTTTTCCGCCAAAACCTAACAAGCCCAAATCCCTCTTTTCTTCTTCCCCAGCTCTCCCTACTCTTCCCCCACCTCGTATTTACAATCTCCACGTCATTTTTATGACGTGGCAGCCTCCCATTGGTCTGAACACCTCACCCATCACATCCAACGGCTAAGATTCAAGAAAAAAGACATCCAACGGCTAGGAATGCTTGGAGTTCTCAATATTCTCCTCACCTTCACCTATAAATAGGAGCTTGTTATTCAGTTCTAAGGAGAGGAGTTAGAGTTAGTTTAGTTTTTCTTTGTAACTTTCTCTTTTTAGCTTTACGAGTACTGTTCATTTTTTTCAAATCGAGCTTTTAAATTTTCAAGTCAGTTATACTCTTTGTTCCTGATCTTGTACTATTCTTTCTAAAAGCAATAAAATAGTTGAGTTGTGTTTGTGTTCAAGTTTTCATGTTATAATTCAGTTTTAGCTAGTTAGATAGTTAGTGAGTTAAATTTTCTTTGTAATTTTCTCTTTTCAATTTACTTGTACTGTTCATCTTTGCGAATTAAGCTTTTTAAACTTTCAATTCAGTTGTACTCTTTGTTCCTTATCTTGTACTATTCTTCTTTTAAGAGTAATAAAACTAATTCAGTTGTGTTTGTGTTCAAGTTTTCATGAAATAAGCTAGTTTTAGCTAATAAGCTTGAAATAAGCTCAATATAGCTTATTCTGTTTTCTCTAGTTCACAAATTGTTCAAATATTGTTAAAAGCTTTCTAAATACTGAATTTGTCTACTTTAGTTCAATAATGTCCATTTAAATTCAGTTTGATTCAAATTTGGAAGCAATGAGGAGTAATAAGCTCATTTCAGCTTATTGAGCTTAAGCTCAGGTTTTAGAGGCTAAGGTAGCCATTAGGATTGTGCTTAAAGGTCACTCACTCAACAAGAGTGACCTAGAGTTCAGAGACTACAAAATAAAAGGTTTAGCTTTATAATTTTGATTCCAGCATTCATATAGCTTAATTCATTAGCTTATTGTGTTTACTTTTAGTGCTTAAACCTGCTTAATTTTGTTTAGTTAGCTTAGAGATTTAAATGCTTTAAGCTGTTGTAGTTAGAATCCATTAAGTTGTCATTTCCTAGAATTCTGTCATTTAGAAGGGTTAAGCTAGCTGAGAAAGTACTTATTTTTGAAACATAAGCTAGGAATTTTATAGCTTAAATAGCTTAATTAGACTAGATATAGATAGAGTAGATAAAAGGTTTTTAGTTATTTAGTTTGAAAATAGATTTTAAAAGCTGTTGAGAAATGATCAAAAAGTATAAGGAGTGTTTGGCATTACACTATTTTGACTTTAAAAGTCAATGACCATTAGTCTAATCTTTTCCTTTAGTTGAGTTTCTTATAAAAGACAAGATTTCTAAAGGTTTTAGGAGTCAATTTGCATTCTTAGAGATTGAATGGTTTAGAAATAGTTTACTAGCACCAGGATAGTTTAAAGTGTCAAGTAGTTTTAAGAGTTAAGTAGTTCAAAGCATTTTAGAGTTCAATTTGGGTTAGTGTAAACTTAGATACATTTAGTTAGTTAGTTTGTGAGTTCTAAGTTTGGAGTTTTGGCCTGCACTTAAACTTTTGCCAAATACATCAGCATAGGGAGTAGTAACTCAGTAAGTACTGCTGTTGCTCATTGTTTTTTTAAGCTGTCTTATAGCACTTGTAGTTAGGTGATATAATTTAGTTTTAAGCATTTTAGTAGTCTTCCATTAGCTCTTTATAGATCATCTTTTAAGGTTCATTTTTAAGCTTTAGACTAGCTCTTATTTTCTTGCAAAAGTGGTACTAGCAGCAGCTGAGATTTCTTGCTAATTTCTTTTGGATTTCTAATTTCTAGTGTCATTTCCAAAATCCTTTTATCTAGGTTTATTATATGTTCATAGAATAGCTTATTTTCAAAATTTCAGTTTCTAGGATTTAGAGTTGAGCTAGTTAGCTTATTAGAAATTGCTTAAGGATAGTCAATAAGCCTGAACCTTTACTTTTTAATAGCAAATTTCTTGTTAATCTTGTTTACATTTAGCTTATTTCTTTTTAGAAATCCCTAGTACACATTATAAGCTTCTTATAGCATCTTTTGGTTCTTATTTTCATTGAGAATTAAGCTAGATATAAGCCAAAGTTTAGAAAAGTTAGAATTTTTAAGAAACATCTTAGTTTCTGTTGCTCAGGTTTAAAAGCTTAATTTCCAGCTTATCTAGTTGATAAAATGTCAAAGTGCTTTTGTTAAAGTTGTAGTAGATAAGCTCAGGAGTAACTTTGCTGTTTTAAGTTTTTGCTTATTTTCATTTTTGTAATAAGCTAAAAAGTGCTTAAGTCGTAGGGTCTGTTTGGTACTTTTTCAATAGTTAAGGGTGTTCTGTTTTAACTATAGTGTAAATTTCTATTACTTTTCCCGCCTACCCTTTACTTTTACCTATTGCACTTTCTACCCTGTTGTTTTAGGTATAATAAAATAGGATTAATATTTTTAAAATTAGTTTAATAAAATTAGGGTTTAGGTTTTAATAAGTAAAATTAGAGTTCAATTGATTAGTAAAAATTGGGCATTTTCATACCATTAGATTTCTGCACATTTTTAGTAGTCAAATTTCATTTTTCTTTATTTTTCCAATTAAATTTGTATTTTCTAGAAATTAAAATAGGTTTTTAGTAATTTCTTTTTCTTAAGAAATTCATAGAAAATAGAAAAATAGTGGGAAAAATCTGATTCTTTTTGTAATAATTTTCTTTTTCATTCTAGTATTTTTGAAAAATAAAAATAGAATTTTAGTGTTAAATTTTAGAAAAAGTGTATTTTTAGTAATTCATTTTTCTTTAAAAAAATCATAGAAAATTCAAAAATAGTTAAAAAATTCTAATTCTTTTTCCTAAAATTTTCTCTTTAATTTTGTGATTTTTAGACATAAAGTTTGTTAGTATTAGTGCTTTAGATTTTAAATTTTAGTTTTAGCTCACATTTTTAATTCACGTTTGTTAATTTTTCGTATTAGTTAAACGTTTTTATTTTTTTTAATCATTTCTATAGTTTAATTGTGCTATTATATTCGTAGTGTAATTCAAAATTCAAAAATCCTTTATCCAATCTTGACTCGAATCCGAATTATTCCCGAATTTCAATTCACGACTTCGTTGGGAAACGACCCGAGAAGAAAATACTTCCCGGTTAAAAATATACGTATTGTGTTTTTTTAAGTGAGATTTTATCCTTTTAATTTCTCTTGTTTGAGAAGTAATTTGGAAAGAATTATCACGGGATTTATACTATACATATATAAATTTGACTAGTGCTTACACACGTACCACTGGTTAAGAGTGTGTGTGTTAAGGCTTTGGTTGAGAGGGGAGGTCTCGGGTTCGAGCCTTGTGCTCACCCTTGAGACCTCTCTACTCCTATATTTTTTTTGGCAAAAATTTTAAAAACAACTTTTCTCATAAGCTTAAAATAGCACATTTTTGTAAAAGCACTTTTATTGAAAACCAACAATAAGCAAGAAAATATGCATATAAGCCAAACAGTTTTGACTTAAAAGCTTTTAAGCTTTACACTTAAACTAAAAGGGCTAAAAGGATTAAATGAGCTTTAACCTAAGTGAAATAAACTAGAATGACTGAAAACTAACCTATTAAGCAAATCTAAACTTGAAATAAGCAATGATATAAGCTGGAAAAGCTACAAAAGGCAAATAAGCTATAAGCTAAAAGTTGTTAACTAACAGCCTAAGGGTCCAATTTTGAGCATATTTTTTAGCTTTAAGATGGAACCTTATGGGCTTAAGGCTTATATTCCTAAAAAGCTTATCCAACTGGCTACCTAAAACAACAAACAAAAAGGAGTTTGAAACAAAATTAAGCTATGAAAAGGCTTATGGAAAAGGGTTACTCACACAGATGCACTCTTTTTTTAGTTTTCTTAAAAAGAGAAGTAGCACTATGCAGGCCTAAAAATAAGCTTGAAAATAAGCTCCAAAGACTAAGATAAGCCAAAACAGATGGACTCTATACTACACACTAATCAAGTTATCAATTATAAACCCTAAATCTAACTCTAACTATGCTAGAATTGAAATTGAAAAAGACTGTCTCTAAGTTTTGAAAACTAAAACTGCTTTGACAGATTTTTAAGTATAAGAACCTCAAGGCAAATGCACACTAGATAGATATTAATACTACTTCATTAGACACTACATGAGCCATAAACAAAACTTGAAACAACCTTTTAAAAAGAAATAAAGAAGGAACGGTTTGAGCATATCCCAAAATCACAGGTTTGAGGAATTTGTACAAAATACCTTGAAACTTGGTTTTACCCTTTAAGAGCTTTTAAAATCAACTTAAAAGACTTGATAAAGTAGGCAAATTAACCCAAAACAGTTTTAAAAACTATTTTGACCCATTTTGAATGCTAACCCAAACACCTCTTTAAAAACAGATTTTGCAATTTTTAAACTAAAACAGATTAAGATAAGCATTATACTAAGTCAAATAAACATAATAAAGACAAAATTAACATTTAAAAAGCATATTAAGCAAGAATAAGCAGTATTTAAGCTAATGCAATAAAATGACTTGAAAATGGAAAAATAAGAACTTACAAGAGTCCTAGTTTTTGGAGATGAACTTAAGAACCAAAACAACTTATCACCAACCTATAGCTTCCCAAGAAGCATTAAACCCATAAGCTCTTCCTTTTTACACTTATCTTCCACAAGCTCAAAATTTCCAATTTTCTTTAAATGGAATAGTAACTTTACAAAACCTTTTGAAAGGGCTTTGAAAGAGTTAAAACAGATTCTATAAGCTTATAAAAGCTTATAGAAGTAACTTGTGAAGAATATTAAAGAACTTAAGAACAAATTTGCATAAAACTTCAAAACTTTTAACTTTTCATAAACTTAAAAAAAAAAGATTACAAGAGCTTAAATGTAAAAGACAGAATTTTAAATGACATCAACATAAAAACTTTAAAAGTAAATTTAAACTAAAGCTACACTACTCCTAGTTTACATAAGCTTTTACAAATGGAAACCTAATACTATTTATATAAAAATGCTGAAACTGTCGGGGTCTTCACTTATGTTTTTTTTATGTTTGTTGTGTGAGGAGAGCATAAAGCTTCATCTCAGCCATCAAATATTTCTTGCTCACCAAGCCATAGCATCTGAACCCTTGATTTCTTGTCTCTTTTCCTTAACGAATGGGGATACAAAGGATCGCCAAGGTAGATTTGGATTGTTATGGGGTGGGTTTTAAGGTATTTGTTTATTTGTTGCAGGTGTGGGGTGAGTGAGAGTGACAGGGGAAGAAGATACGTGAATAGTGTCTTGGGTTTTTGGTTTTGGCGGGATAAATGGTTTTAGGTTTAACTGGGTATAAGGTGAAAGTTTGGGGAAATGGCAATTTTGGTCCTTGGTTTTGTGTATAGGTATCTCAAGGATGGTCCTTGTGGTGTAAATGGAATAAGGGGTACAAAAACCAAAACGTACCCACTCATGTCTCTACTAAGCCAAACGCACCCTGTTGCGTTTTATAAATACTCAAACGTGCCCCTTTATTGTATTTCAGCCAACCAAACGCTACCCTAATCTGATGAAACTACCAAACGCCCCTAATCTGTTATAAACAATAAAAACAAACACCCCCCTATTGCTGTTTCAATAAACAACCGCACCCTTGCTGGTGGTTTATAAAACCACCCGCTACCTGATGCTAACCCGCAACCAGGCGCACCCTTTTTGTGTTATCCAAAACCGAACGCACCCTGTTCGGCGCAAACCATGAGTCCAACGCACCCATTTGGCTGAACCCGGTCCACATGCACCCTCTCGGTGAAACAAAACCAAACAATACGCACCCTTGATGCTTACAACCAATCCGACACCCTCCCCGGCTGTCCACAGCCAACCCGACAGCCAACCAAACATCCCTTTATGGTGGCGGCTGCCACTGAACAAACAAACACCCCTTGTGCTACAAAACCCAACCCCCCGGTTGTTAACCCACAACCCGACACACTAAATCCCCTGGCTATACCCGGCTGTAAACCCAACACATTCCCCTCCCCCATTGACTGCCATAACCCCACGCACCCTTCTTGGTGACAAACCAATCAAACGCACCCTATTTTTTGAAATCCACAAACCAGCCGCACCCTTATGATGGCTCGCGGTGGTGGGGCAGCGACGCAGAGGTGGTGATGGCGTTGGTGGTCGTGGTGATGGTGGTTGGGGTCGGCTGTGGATATAGCAGTCGCGGTGGTGATGGTTCAAAGTGATGATGACGACGACGTGGGGATGATGATGGTGGTAGGGTGCTTGGTGGCAGAGGGGTGATGAGGTGGTATGATGATGATGATGGCGACGGTGAGGTGGCGGTGATGGTGGTGTTGACTGTGGTGGCGAGTGGTGGCGCGTGGTGGTGAGGATCGGGTAGATCCGGAGATGAGAAACGTTTTATGTTTCGGTGGGAAAACCCGGCGGCGGCTGAGGGGCGGCCGGCGACGGCTGAGGGGTGGCCGGATAATGTGGAGAGGGAGGGAGAGTGTGAGGCTTGTGTGTGTGTTTATATATATAAAAATGAAATAAAAGTTATAAAATTTATATATATATTAAAACTTAAATTTAATGTGACAAGTTTTAATAGTTTGGGGTAAAATGTGTAAATATTACCCAAGGGACCAAAAGTGTAATTGTTGAGAACTTTTATAAAATATTGGTTCGGGACTCGTTTGAGTGACTTAACGGATGTTTCAAAATACGAAACTTGCGCCATTGTTTTCTAAATCATTTTTCTGATAAAAATGAGTATTCACTCGACTAATTTTCGTAAACGTTTTATAAAATTTATTTAAAACGTTTATTATTTATTTTGTATATTTCCGATAAACTTGTCCGTAAAATGATCCTTTTACTCGAATATTTGCGTCTTCAACAAACGTCACTGAATAAAATGTTAAATAATTTATTAAATATTCTTATTTAATAAAACGTGATAATTAAATGTAATCTAATTATTTTTGTGCCGGTACTCGTTCTTGATCCTAAAATCTTGCGAGGGCATTTCAGTCACCTTCTGACTGTTTTCGGGTCTCGGTCAAAACTAAAAAGTTGTCAGGAATGTCGTTTTACTTCAAATTGCTTTAGAGTCCGAATAATGAAAACGTGCTTTAGATGGTCGTTCTTATAAGTCAAGCCAGACCCTAAAAGTCAAAGATTAAAATCGTCATTCATAAATTCGAAAATTCTCAGATGTTACAGGCAGAGTCTAGTTTTTTATATCTGTAATGTTTGATGATTAATATCGGACGAGGCTAATGGATGTAAGTATTCAACTTAGTAGGTAGTACTAGGATGTATCATGACTTAAATTGTTGTACTATTGGTCTATAATGAATAAATCAACCGAATACTATATCGACAGATTTAAGGGGGTTGCATTACCTAGTGGATAAAGTTGTATGAGCTGGGGCTGCTAAAGGACCCAACAACTGCAAACATAACAACAATAACTATAACAAACGACGATGGGATATAGAAAGTGAGGAAATTTTGAGAAACAATATCCCTAGAATAAAGGTCAACAAATGGAAGGAGCTCATGAGAGAGCTTATGTGATAGGTGGTGGTATATTGTACTTAGTCTGTTAGTTCGAGACTGAACCAAGTCCATTAGCTCAAGAATGTAACAAGTCTGTTAGCTCCACACACAGTTCATGATTGTAAGGATTTGCAACGGCAAAAGTAATAACTTAAGAATGAGATCATGTAGTTCAAGTGAGGCCTTAAGTTTTTTGGTGAGTGGTAAGACACTATTGTGTTTCTAGATCTTTTTAACGAATTCCGGTGATTATCGTGTTCGAGTTCATACTCATGTCATATCGGATACAAATAAGCCCACTCATTTATAGTTCATTGTTTACATAAAGAAGCTTCCCAATTCATGTAAATAAGGAATGATAAACTTATGGTTTGCTGATTTATAATTTATTTATTTAAATGAAGATGCGTCCTAATCTATTCAAATAAAGAGATTATAAATCATCATAATTAAGAATTTCCGATGCAATATGCGTACTCACATAACCTTCAAGGTGGTAGATGACATAACGATGCAGGTGCTCTAATGAGTATGGGACGAGTGTTTAAAACTCGTATTCGAAGGCGGGGAGAAAATAATCAGGGGAGATCGACATAGTGTTCAAAATAGTTGATGAGTACACGGTTAAAGTAAATAAGATAAAGGTCTTTATGAACGAGTTAACATAGCAATTATCATATCAATCCTCCTATTGCAAGTCCCGCCTTGTAATACTTAGATTCACACATAATTCCATGTAAACAGAACTATGACGGGTTTCGTGTAAAACGATATTGTATAAGGTTATGGAAAAAAGGTTTTAGAGACTATTGTATAACTTACAATGTCTAAGAAATAAGGGAAACCATTGTGCAACTCACAATATCTGAGAAGTAAAATAAGACCATTGTGTAACTCACAATGTCTGAGGTGTAAATAAGACCATTGTGTAACTCATAATGTCTGAGGTGTTTGGAATGAAAATCAAGTATGTATATAAATAGCATTTATATAGTAAAACAGTGTTGTTTTTAGAGAATAAGCATGGCGAAATGGAATGCGTCATGACATAAATGAATGATGGTAAAATATCATTAAGATAAATTAATGTTGGGATAATGTTTAGGACATACGAGCTTATAGTATTACTTTGCCTTTAAGAAATGTTCTAGTATTTATATAAATAACTCTTATATAAATAATGTAAGTATACATAAGGGATGTAAGCATACATGTATATATGTATGTCATATAAGCAAGTAATGTGAGCAAGTAAGCAAGTAGTGTATGCACATGAAAAAGTTTGATGTGATGTAATGTTTGTTAAAACGGTTATAGTCTAGGTAAAATATGCAACCTAGTTCTCTATAACCTGGCTCTGATACAAATCTGTAACACCCCCAAAATGGGTCACAGCGAAAAGTATGTCCGAAAGCGTTACTTCATGAGTTCCTTTGCACAAGATGTGAGAGAACGACATCTAAATGTGTCGTTTGAAAAGTGATCTTGTATAGTTTAGACTCCAATGCACATCAAGTAAGCCAAACATCTAATTCAATTGAGAAAAAACATGCTTAAAAGTGTCAACATAAAGTTGGTGAGTTCATGAGTTTATGTAAATGTAAATGTTGGATCAAAGATTTGTAAATAGTATATGACCATTTCAATCATTATAATAGTCATTAAAATTGTAAGTATGAATGTCGAAATCAAAGATGTGTATGACTATTGTATTCATACAATAGTCACAAAAGTTAAATATAGTTAGACCAAAGCTTTTGTAAAGTTTGCATGACCATTGTAAATAGTCACCATGTGTGATTACGATTGCACCTCTAAATTCATGAAACTATGGCGTAGACTTATATGCATGCCACTTTATTCAAGGCACAGTAAGAGTTCATGAGTATGTAATTGTTGGCCCTGTAGACACCAATCCAGTCGTGCTCCGACATGGTATAATGTTCGTTAGTTCGGTACCGCTGAAACTAGTAAGAGTTAATCACCCGAACGGGGATTGTCAATCCCAAATAGATCTATCTTATAATATTCATGCTTGCCCTCTGAGTAATTAACAGTTCATGCAACTTAAGCTAATCCGTAATCATTTGAATCAAAGTAAAGTTGTTGTGTCCATATGTCAAAACAAGTAACGTATCTCATCGCGATATATGAAAATGAGTATGTAACCGAGTTTGTAATCAACCATGTAAATGAGTTTGTAAACGTTTATGTAAACGAGTATATAAATGAGTTACGAAATCAAGTATGTAAACAAGTATGCAGAAGAGTATGTAAAAGAGATTGTAAATGAATATGTAAACAAGTTGTAATGAGCATGTGTTCTCCCCTGATATTTGTAAAGTAAATGTAAAACAAATAAAAGAGAGGATATAAACTCACCTCTAGATACAACAAGATAATAACAAGTAAGATGTGGACACGGAAAACGATGCACGTAAAACGATGCAAACGTCTATCTGCAACATAAACGACAAATAGTACATATTTTACTAAATATGTGACATAAGACAAATGTATGCAATTCAGTCCTTAGTATGTGCTTGAGCTTTGATAAATATTAACGCTTTTGAAAAATTTAATTTTTCATAAAAATAGTCAACTTTATCTGGTCATAACTTTTTTTAAACACAAAAATATAAATTATGTTATCGGACATTTTGGGAACTGGGTCATGGGTACTTCAAAAAGTTAGTTCGGGTCGAGTCCTGGTTTGGTCTCTAAATGCGTCAAATAATTAGACAAAGTGGCGATATAGTAATGTTGTTTAAAGCCTTAAAAATATTTAAGTCTTATATATGAAAATGAGTGACAATATTAGAGTTGTACAATTTAATTGTGACTTCGTCATTTAATATTATGACAATCTAAAAATAGTTTTGAAATCTCGAACAGGTCTCCTTTAATTTATCTTTTATAAGTTTTGTGTGTCGACAATGTTTTACGGGTTAAAAACATATTCAAAGTCATAGGGGCCGCGTTCTAGTTAACATAAAATGAAACAGTTTTGTATGCCAAGGTTTTATATGTCGAATTCTTACCCAAAGAGACCCCATTGGCTGCGATTGTTTACCAAGTGTATAGTGTACCCCTAAACAATGTATTCGGCCTACGTATAAAGTAACGACAATCTGATGTTAATGGGCCGAGTACAAGGCTTATACTCACATGTTTTCAAAGATTAACATTAAATAAATAAAAAATGAATCAATAAAATCTTGTTTCCTTGCTTTCGTTTCGAAAGCAGCAACTAGAAGAACAAATGGTGTTTTGTTTTAAATCCTTCCCTTCGACAAGGATTAAGCAAGCCCGTTTATTTATGTTTTTAAAGACTAACAATCAGCCTTTTTAGCAATACCTATCCATAGCACAAAACCTATTAATAGCCTAATATGTACGTTCTTGTTCACTGTTTTAGTAAAGACACAAAAAAAGAAGTTGTATGTTTTTGTTTTACATTAACATTACAATGGGGTAAGGTGTTCATTCATCTTTTAACTTTTAAACAAAACCATTCTAAAGCACTACCAAACCAAGGAAGAATGCATGTAATCAAATGAAAAAGAAAAGGGTGTGAACTCACAACAAGGTGGCTGCTATAAGTTTCGAACCAAACCAAGCAAAAGAACACCGTGGCTTTTTGTGATCACCTCAAACGAAACAAACTGAAAAAAGGGTGTTTGCTGCTCATGTCGACCAACAGAAAGAAGGAACCAAGATACCGAAACAACCCAACTCCACTTGCAAACGTCTTGAACCTCTTGTGATCACCCACGAACAGAAAGAAGATGTATTTGGCTGCTTGGACCTATCGAACAACAGAAAAAGAGGACCCAAACGATTGAATTAGGTTTTCCTCGTATTAAGGTTTCGTGTCTATTAGGTGTAGAGTTTTTCCTTGCTCATGATACTTGTTGGATTGTGAGGGTTCTAGTGTTCATGTTTGTGCTTGCTTCAAAATCCAGAAACAAGAGAAATAATGAAAAACAAGATAAGTTGTGAGTTTGTGTTCACTGTTGGTGTTTCATGTTGAAATTCATAAAACAAGAAATCAAAGGAGTGTTTGTGTTTGTTTGTTTACTGTGTCAAAAACTAAGAGGAAACTAAGAATGCAAAAACTTGTTACTTGTTTCTGCTATGTGTGATCATGGAACAGGGAAGAACCAAAGAAGAGAGATGATAAGTGAGAAATCACATATCTGTTTTATACCAAAAATGACCTTAAAAGATGAAAAATGAACAAATTATGCTTGTATATTATGTATTTTGTCTTTTGTGATGTATAGGTACGGATATTACAAAAAATCACAAGAGCCAAAAACTGGGCAAAAACGAACACGAGACGGAAAGAGTACACAAGAGCCGGGAATTTATCAAGCTAGGGTCAATAAAGGTCAACAAAAGTCAACCAAAGTCAACCTTGGTCAACTTATGTAAAGACAAAACCTTGAAATTACCAAAAGGACCCTTAATGTTAAACCTTTTTCACCAAAAGTCCCTAATCCAATTACATCATTAGTCCTTCATTACTTTTGGACTAATGATCGTTAAGTAAACAAATAAAAACCAAAAGCTCAAATCCCTTGGCCCATTTCCTTTATAACCGAGCCCAACATTTTTTTTATACATATGGGTCAACACAGGGTTAACATCCCCAAATAAAATTCACTGTTTATCGTTTACACCCTTTCCCTCCATATTTCACTTTCACCTCGCCGGGTTAATTCCATCAGATCACACGCAATCAAAGACCTTCTAGAAGCTCAGTCTGACACGCCTGACACTCGTTTAGCCACGTTGGCGATCCTAAAGCTTTTTATTGGTTGTTGAGACGTGTACATGATCCAAGGGCCAAGATTTGATAGATTGAAAGTCGGTTATAATTGGAGGGATATGATTAAAGCAATGGGAGCGTCCTGAAGGCTAGAACCTTCATCACGCCACTATAAATAGAAGAGAAGCTCACACAGCTTAATCTATCTAGGAGTAGGAGTAGCTTAGAGTAATTTTTTAGTGTAGCATTTAGCTTAAGTAATTTTAGCTTATTGTTTTCAAATTAATGTAATTTTCTTTTTATAAACTTGTATTCAGTTTTCAATATCAATAAAAGTTTAGTTTACATTTTGTTCAAATTTTCAATTCGTGTTTTACTTTTAAAAGCACTATGGTTTAATAAGCTCTCTATTGTTCTAATAAGCTCAATAAGCAATCATATTAACTAATAAGCTAGTAGATCACTCAGTTAAGCTCTCAAAGCTTAACTGAGCTTTAAAATACTCAAAATCACCCCCAAATTACCTTAGCTTTTAAATGGAAGGGAAGCCAGTTGTGGAAGGGCTTCCAGGACCTTACCAGCTTATCATTAGATAAGTTGGAGCTTGTTGAGTAGCTTTTAAAAGCATTATTAGCCTTTTTTGTGCAGAGGCTTTTGTAAGTCTTCATTCTTCCTTTTAAAGGTTTAAATCTGCAATCTAGCTTAATACTGCTTTATGTTTGTTTATTTCTGTTGAGAATAGCTTATTAATGCTTATTATAGTTTTTAATGTTTAATATAGTCACTTGTTAGTTTAAATCTAATATTTCAAGCTTTTGATATAAAATAGTTTAAAAAACTAAAAATATTAGCATTAACTTTTAACTTATAGATTCTCCTTATTTGATTGATGAAATTTGTTCATTAGGTCTAGTATAAGCTTTGTATTATCTGGTATTATAGATTCAAGTTTTAATTCTCAAAATTATAAGCTAAAAATGAGTTTAAGAATTTTAAAGGGGTGTTTGGCTCATGGCAATACTAACTTGAGTTAGTACTGTCCATAGTCTTTTGGTTCTTTAAGTGGATTTTAATCTCCAAATTTAGGTTTGTAAGGTTTAGATTTAAAGAATTTGTAGGCTTAAATAAGATTTTAACAAGTTTTAGAGTTGGTTGTATGAATCTGAGGACTTAAGCTTAGATTTATTGCGTTCTGTGCTTTGTATTGTTTTAGCTGCTATTGCTAGTAATTTCATACTTGTTTTAGTGTTTATTAAGTGTAGAATCCAAGTCCTTAGGTCTGTATCATTTAGTTTTGAGTTTTGGTTATAAATGTGTCAAGTATATCAGATAGTAAAAACAACCTTCAACTCATTTTTAATCTAAAAATTCAGCTAGTTAAAGTAGGAGTTAGGATTTGAAATTGAGTATACAAGTAGTTCATAGGCCAAATTTAATAGGTTAGGGATTATTTTGTTCTTAATAGCTTATTTAGTCATTTGTTTTAGGACTACAAATCAGTCTTTTAGAGTTTTTGATAAAAGTTTTGAAAAAACAAAAAAAAATCAGTATTCTGCCTGAACTAGTGATTTCAATAGGAATTTTTGCAGCTTATTTAAATTTCAAAATGTTTTTTATTGATGTTTAAAGTAGTGTTTAAGACAAGCTTTCTAGTGGTATTAGTCATTAAGTCATAAGGTTCTATTATCTTGCTTAAAAATAAGCTCAAAGATACCTTGTTGTCAAAGTGATAAACGGTTTTGTGTCAAAATGCTTATGAGCTTTTCTCAGTTTGTTGCTTATTTTTGCTTAAATTATGTTTAATCTTGCTTATTAAGGTGTAGTAGCTTGACTGTTTTAGTCGATTTGCTTTTCTCTTTTGCTTATTTAGTCAAAAATCCAAACTAGATTTGCTTATTTAGTTATGTAGTTAAGTTTTAATCTGTAATATTCAAAGTGCTTATTTCTGGCTTATTACTTAAGTTTTAAAAAATGTGTCATTTGTAAAAAGTATTTCTTTTAAGCTGTTTAATAAGTTTGTCATAAAAGGTTTTGTAAAATAAAAAAAGGGAAATTAGGAAGTCTTGGGTGAGCAAGGCTCGAACCCAAGACCTCTACCAATCTCAACCTTTTACACACACACCACACCATCTGTGCCCTTGGGACTTTTACGTCCAAGGGTGCAACCAATATACTTTTATCAACTTTTTAAGTTCTTTTTGTTATAAGCACTTCGTGTGCTGTTTTGATTTTTCTCAGCTTATTTAGTTAAGCAATTTCAAAGATTTAAATTTTCTTACAACTAGTTTATCTTTAGCTATTTTTAGGAATTTTATTAGAATTTTTATGCATAGTTTAATATTTTTCGTATATTAATTTTGTTAAAAACTTTAAAAAATCATAAAAAATAAAAGTAAAATCAAAAAAATAAATTTCTTTTTCTAAAAATCATTTTAGGTCTATTAGCATCTAGGAAAATTAGTTTGGCCCTTTTATGTTTATTTTTGTTCAAATTAGATTTTAGTGTACGTTTTCTTAATCCGGTTAACGTTATTGTGCATTTTCTTGTAATTGATTTTTATGTGCCTTTATTTGCCCACTAGTAGGAATTAGTTTTCGTAATAAAAAATCTATCACTATTCAAATCATTGTCCAAATAAAAACGAAGTCTCAATTCATAATTCTTGGGGTATAAACGACCCGGTGAACACTTACCGGTTAAACGTATGATAATTTCGTGTGAATTTTCTAATTACCTTTGTTCTCAAGGGTAATTTTGGAATTTCAATACTTTGATATTATACGTATATATAATTTGAGACACATCAAGAGAACAAGAGTGTATGTGTTAGTCTTGCACTAAGGCTTATACTTATAGCCTAGGTATTTTGTAATACTACCTTACTAGACTATAGGGTGGAAAAGGTTTTGGGTTAGGGAATAGGATGGAAAGTCTTGACTTGTGTAAGAGCTAGGGTACGGTTTATTTAAGAAATAATTATTAGGAGCATGTAGAAACATATTAGATGTGATTGAAGGAGATTAATCAATGCATGCTTCCTAAAGTTGGGTGTGTCGTGTGATAAGGAACAAGGAGGACAAAAGGTGGCTTATACATGTAAGGTAAAGACCTAGGACCTATTACATGGTTAAAACTTATTATTGTTTAAGCAAAAGTAACATTAGTGGGCATTTAGTGTATTTCTTTCCATGGGGTCGGTCATGGGTGGTTATATGGGTATATATTTTATAAATTTTTGAGTATTGGGTATTATGGTGGGTATTGTTGAAGTGTAGATGGGTATAGGTGCTTCCATGTACGCCTAAAAGTATTTTATTACGAAATGTAGACGTTTTATGTAATCAATAAAAATAAAATATAAAAAGCTATTAATTATCCTCATAAAAATTATATAACACTTGTTTGACGTAAATTTTTATTTGTTTGATGTCCGTTTACGTTGAATGTTAATTTTTTGTTTACGCGATTTAACTAAACAGTCAAAATTAAAAGTCGACGCGTAACGTTCGCGCTTACCCTCCAAGTAATTAACAGTTCATGCAACTTAAGCTAATCCGTAATCATTTGAATCAAAGTAAAGTTGTTGCGTCCATATGTGAAAACAAGTAATGTATCTCATCATGAGATATGAAAATGAGTATGGAACGAGTTTATAATTAACCATGTAAATGAGTTTGTAAACTATTATGTAACAGAGTTTGTAATCAATCATGTAAATGAGTTTGTAAACGTTCATGTAAACGAGTATATAAATGAGTTACAAAATCAAGTTTGTAAACAAGGTGTAACGAGCATGTATTCTCCCCCGAGATTTGTAAAGTAAATGTAAAACAAGTGAAAGAGGGGCTATAAACTCACCTCTAGATACAACAAGATAATAACGAGTATGATGTGGACACGGAAAACGATGCACGTGAAACGATGCAAAACTCTATTCGCAGCCTAAACGACAAATAGTACATATTTTACTAAATATGTGACATAAGACAAATGTAAGCAATTTCATCCTTAGTATGTGCTTGAGCTTTGATAAATATTAACGCTTGTGAAAAATGAATTTTTTCATAGAAATAGTCAACTTTATCGGGTCATAACTTTTTTTTAAACACAAAAATGTAAATTACGTTATCAGACATTTTGGGAACTGGGTCATGGGTACTTCAAAAAGTTAGTTTGGGTCGACTCTCAGTTTGGTTTCTAAATACGTCAAATAATTAGACAAAGTGGCGATATAGTAATGTTATTTAAAGCGTTAAAAATATTTAAGTCTTTTATATGAAAATGAGTGACAATCTTAGAGTTGTACAATTTAATTGTGACTTCGTTATTTAATATTATGACAATCTAAAAATAGTTTTGAAATCTCAGACAGGTCTCCTTTAATTTGACTTTTATAAGTTTTGTGTGTCGACAATGTTTTACGGGTTAAAAACATGTTCAAAGTCATAGGGGCCGCGTTCTAACTAACATAAAATGAAACAGTTTTGTATGCCAAGGTTTTATATGTCAAATTTTTACCCAAAGAGACCCCATTGGCTGTATTTGTTTACCAAGTGTATAGTGTACCCCTTAACACTGTATTCGGCCTACGTATAAAGTAACGACAATTTGATGTTAATGGGCCGAGTACAAGGCTTATACTCACATGTTTTCAAAGATTAACATTAAATAAATAAAAAAACGAAACAATAAAATCTTGTTTCCCTGCTTCTGTTTTCGAAAGCAGTAACTAGAAGAACAAATGGTGTTTTGTTTTAAATCCTTCCCTTCGACAAGGCTTAAGCAAGCCCATTTATTTATGTTTTTAAAGCCTAACAACCAGCCTTTTTAGCAACACCTATCCATAGCATAAAACCCATTAATAGCCTAACATGTACGTTCTTGTTTACTGTTTCAATAAAGACACAAAAAAAGAAGGTGTATGTTTATGTTTTACAGTAACATTACAATGGGTTAATGTGTTCATTCATCTTTTAACTTCTAAACAAAACCATTCTCAAGCACTACCAAACCAAGGACGAATGTATGTAATCAAATGAAAAAGAAAAGGGTGTGAACTGACAACAAGGTGACTGCTAAAAGTTTCGAACCAAACCAAACAAAAGAACACCGCGGCTTCTTGTGATCACCTCAAACGAAACAAACTGAAAAAAGGGTGTTTGCTGCTCACGTCGACCAACAGAAAGAAGGAACCAAGACATCGAAACAACCCGACTCCACTTGCAAACGTCTTGAACCTCTTGTGATCACCCATGAACAGAAAGAAGAAGTGTTTGGCTGCTTGGACCTATCGAACAACAGAAAAAGAGGACCCAAGCGATCGAATTAGGGTTTCCCTGTATTAGGGTTTCGTGCCTATTAGGTGTAGGGTTTTTCCTTGATCATAATACTTGTTGGATTGTGAGGGTTCTAGTGTTCGTGTTTATGCTTGCTTTAAAATCCAAAAACAAGAGAAACAAGGAAAAACAAGATGAGTTGTGACCTTGTGTTCATTGTTGGTGTTTCATGTCGAAATTCAAAAAATAAGAAATCAAAGGAGTGTTTGTGTTTGTTTGTTTACTGTGTCAAAAACCAAGAGGAAATAAAGAATGCAAAAACTTGTTACTTGTTTCTGCTATGTGTGATTGTGGACTAGGGAAGAACCAAAGAAGTGAGAATAAGAGTGTGTGTGTTAGTCTCGCACTAAGACTTATATTTTTAGGCTAGATATTTTGTAATACCACCTTACTAAACAATGGGGGAAACGGTTTTGGGTTAGGGAATAGGATGGAAAGTCTTGACTTATGTAAGAGCCAGGGTACAGTTTATTTAATAAATAAGTATTAAGAGCATGTAGAAACATATTGGATGTTATTGAAGGAGATTGATAAATGCATGCTTCCTAAAGTTGGGTGTGTCGTGTGATTAGGAACAAGGAGGAGAAAAGGTGGCTTATACATGTAAGGTAAAGACCTAGGACCTATTACATGGTTAAAACTTATTATTGTTTAAGAAAAAGTAACATTAGTGAGAATTTAGTGTATTTATTTCCATGGGGTCGTTCATGGGTGGGTATATGGGTATATATTTTGTAAATTTTTATGTATTGGTGTTGGGATTAAAAGGCTTCATGGAGTTACTCCTGCTCAGGTATATATTAGTACTATCAAGTTAACTTAGTGTTGTTCAGTAGTTCTTATGAAAATTATACTAAGTAGTTAGTACTGGTAGTATAATGTTACTACTGCTAGTTACTACTGTTAGTGTAAAGTTACTACTGTCAGTAGAACTTAAGAGTGTTCAGAGTTGAAGACAAGACATTACTACTGCTAGTGTATAAGTTACAACTGTTAGTGTAACTTAGTACTACTAGAGTAAATATAGTACTGCTGTTGGAATATGAAGAAATATCCTAAGTAGTTAATGCTGCTTATGTTCAGTTAGTACTGCTGAGTTACTACTGTCTTCAACAAAGTTACAGCTGCTTGTTCGTGAGTTACAACTGTTGATAAAGTTACAACTGCTAGATGGATAAAGACAAAGATTACTTGAAGATCAAGATTGTTTACGGGATAAGGATGAATATTTATAGAAAAGATCTTTAAGAATAATCTAAGTTTGTAGAATATATTGTAAATCATCTAGGACTCCTTGGTGTATAAAAGGAGGTCATATGGTATAGAATTAGAGGTATCAATTACATAGAATTATCGTAGCTTCAAGGTTGTAAACCCTAACACTATCATAGAGTGTTCGTATCAATATATTTAAGCTTGTTGTTTTGATTTTGTTTGTCAATCATATATTTTTGTTATTCTTCTTAGTGGTATAAACTAGATTCCGCATAGTTTATATCATTCACATAAAGTTTCATTCTTAGTATTTTTGGATTTATCCAAGGATACTAAACCTTACATCAAGCTAAGGAGTTAAAGATTAATTCATTGGGATCAACAAGTAGTATCAGATCTTGTTGTGAAGCTTTGAATAAGAAGATTCAAACAACATCCACCTATTCTCAAGATGGAGGCAGGAACTACCACCACTATGACTGCAAAACTTCCTATCCACCCAGGGGATTATAAACTCTGGTTAATGAGGATAAAGCAAAATTTTCTCATGACTGATTACTCCCTATAGGAAGTAGTCAAGAATGGTAACAAAGTGCTAAAAAGGAATGTTGGAACAGTTGAGCAGACATATGAACCTACTACTTCAGAAGAAAAGTTGGATAGGAAGAATGAGATAAAAGCAAGAGCAACTTTGTTAATGGCACTCCCTAATAAGGATCAAATGAAGTTACATACATATCAAGATGCTAAATTGCTCATGGAAGCTATAGAGAAAAGGTATGGTGGAAACAAGGAATCCAAGAAGGCTCAGAAGACACTACTCAAGCAACAATATGAGAACTTTTCTGCATTAAGTTCATAATCAATGGATCAAACTTTTGATAGGTTGCAAAAACTTATTAGCCAATTGGAGATTGAAGGAGAAATCATTGAGCAAGAAGACATGAACTTAAAGCTATTGAGAAGTCTTCCATCTGAATGGAAGACTCATGCTTTAATCTAGAGAAACAAACCAGAAATTGAAACCATCAGTTTGGATGACTTGTACTACCACTTGAAGATATATGAACCTGAATTTTCAGGATCATCAAGCACAAGTCAAAATTCACGAAATGTGGCTTTTGTGTCTTCAAATAGCAAAAACAGCACCATCAGTACAAATGTAGCAGATAACACTGCTTATGGAGTTAGTGTTGCTCACACTCAAGGAAATTCTGTTAACTCTACATCTCTAGAAAACCTTAGTGATGCTATGATTTGTGCTTTTCTTGCAAATTAGCCCAATGTACCTCAACTTGCTTAAGAGGATCTAGAACAAATTGATTCTGATGATCTAGAAGAAATGGATCTGCAATGGGAGATGGTCATGCTAACAATCAAAGCTAGAAGATTCTACAAGAGAATAGGCAGAAAGATGAATGTAAATGGTCAAAGAGTTGGCTTTGACAAGACAGAGATAGAGTACTACAATTGTCATAAACATGGTCATTTTGCAAGAGAATGTAGGGCTCCTAGGAATCAGGAAAACAGAGGAAGAGAGAATAATAGAACTATGACTGTGAAGACTCCCACTGAAAATACATTGGTTGCTCAAGATGGACTTGGAGGATATGATTGGAGCTACCAAGATGAAGAAGAGCATCCTATAAACTTTGCATTGATGGCATATACATCTTCAGGAAGTTCTTCTAGTTCAGATTCTGAGATAGATTCTTGTTCAAAATCTTCTGTAAAAGCTTATGCTACTCTTAAAGAGCAATATGACAGTTTAAATTCCGATTACAACAAGTCTTAATTTAATTTAGTATCTTATAAAGCAGGTTTAGAGTCAGTAGAAGCTAGACTAGCTCACTATAAGAAAAATGAGGCTGTGTTTGAAGAGAGCATAAATGTTTTAAAACTTGAAGTTAGACTAAGAGATAATGCTTTAGATGAATACAAAATAAAATTGGAAAAAGCAGAGAAAGAAAGAGATCAGTTAAATCTAACATTAGAGAAGTTTCAAAGTTCATCCAAGTCTTTAATGAAATTTTAGAGATGAAAGTAACTAACAAATTTAAAACAGGACTACGATATAATGCAACTACTCCTGCATTTGAGAGTTTTATGCATCAGGAGTCTAGATCAGATAAGGTATTTCATGCTGTTCCCCCACCATTGACAGGGACTTTCATACCTATAAAACTACTGATGTTTTTAGATAAAATTGTTGTAAGTGAGAATATGGATGTTACTACAGTTGTTACACACCATAAGGCAATGTTAAGACAAATTGAATCTAAAAGTTGTTAAAATAGATAACTATTAGTGTCACACAATCAATGATGATTGGAATATTAGATAGAAATGTGAGGAAGAAACCTAATGATAGTTAATACTGTTAGCCGTTCACTGAAAAGATAAAAACTGTTAAGACTGCTAGGGAAACAGTAGAGAAGGAAGAAACAACTAAACAAAACAAACACTATCCTAGAGGGAACCAAAGAAATTAGAACAATCTAATGTCCCAAAGACTAGGAAGTGACTTTAAAATGATTAATAAAACTTGTTTTGTTTGTGGTAGTTTTGATCATCTCCATTATGTGTGTGATAAAAAGGTTGTAAGGCCAGTGTGGAACAACTCAAGAAGGGTGAATCACAAAAACTTTTCTAATAAATTGACTCATTCCCACCCCAAAAGAAGTTTTGTTCCACAA
The DNA here is from genome assembly GCA_026074375.1 of Tanacetum coccineum. Classification (NCBI taxonomy): domain Eukaryota; kingdom Viridiplantae; phylum Streptophyta; class Magnoliopsida; order Asterales; family Asteraceae; genus Tanacetum; species Tanacetum coccineum. The sequence continues at coordinate 67,692 of BQNB010001216.1, forward strand.
GCAGTATTAACTAGGACATGCAAAATTAATACTGCTGGTGCAGATGTTAATACTGTCAGATCAGTTAATACTGTTAACACAAAAGCATTTAAAAATACAGTTAGAAACAGTCTAAAACTTGCTTAACCTCCATACCAGTTTAATACTGTGTCCCTAACACCTATTGTGAACCTTCCTAGACTAAAACCAAATATTAACAAAAGAGGATATTCACAATGTTCAAGGCCTTTTAACAGAAATAATGCACACAAGAATAATATTGTCAATAAAAATATTAATACTGTCAGGATAAATGATACTACTGCTAGGGAAAGAGCAGTAGTAAGTGAACATAAGGGAATAGGGGCTAATGCTGTAAAGGCCTCAGCATGCTGGGTTTGTAAAGCCAAAAATAGTAGTGCATCAACTACATTCAAGAAATATTCTTACATTGATGCACGAGGCAGATCCAAGTCTATAATGGCTTGGATCCCCAAAAGAGTCTAATTCTCTTATTTTATGTGCAGGGCAACCCACAGCAGAAGGAGTACAAAGAAAAAGGAGTAATTGACAGTGGTTGTTCTAGGCACATGATAGGAAACAAGTATTATCTTACTGAGTATAAAGACTATGATGGAGTATTTGTTTCCTTTGGAGATGGTAAAGGTAGAATTTATGGTAAAGGTAAAATCAAAACAGGTACATTGGATTTTGATGATGCGCATTTTTGTAAGGATCTTAAGTATAACCTTTTCAGTGTGTCATAAATCTGTGACAAAAAGAACAAGGTTCTTTTCACTGACACTGAGTGTCTTGTCTTATCTTCTGACTTTAAGCTACTTGATGAAAGTCAAGTATTGCTGAGAGTTCCAAGAAAGGATAACATTTACAGTGTTGACCTAAAGAGTATTGTTCCCACTAAAAGTTTAACTTGCCTCTTTGCTAAGGCCATAATTGATGAATCTAATTTATGGCATAGGAGGCTTGGGCACATTAATTTCAAAAATATAAACAAACTGGTTAAGGGAAACCTTGTAAAAGGTTTACCCTCAAAGATTTTTGAAAATGATCATTCTTGTGTTGCTTGTTAGAAAGGAAAGCAACATAAAGCCTCATATAAGACCAAACTTGTGAACTTAATCAGCAAACCCTTACATATGCTTCATATGGACCTATTTGGTCCTACAAATGTTAAGAGTTTAATGAAAAAGTCCTATTGCCTAGTTGTCACTGATGACTTTAGTAGATTTTCTTGGGTATTCTTTTTGGCCACTAAGGATGAAACTAGTGGGATCTTAAAGACTTTCATAACAGGTATAGAAAATCAACTAGATCATAAAGTAAAAGTTATCAGGTGTGACAATGGAACTGAGTTCAGGAATAGTGTAATGAACCAGTTTTGTGATTTAAAGGGGATTAAGATGGAATTCAGTGTTGCTAGGACTCCAGAGCAGAATGGTGTTGCTGAGAGGAAGAATAGAACACTGATAGAGGCTGCAAGAACAATGTTAGTAGACTCTAAGTTGCCAACCACCTTTTGGGCTGAAGCAGTTAATACTGCTTGATATGTGCTAAATAGAGTTCTAGTTATTAAGCCTCATAACAAGACACCCTATGAACTTATTCATGGAAGAAATCCACTGCTAGATTTCATGAAACCCTTTGGGTGTCTTGTTACCATCTTAAACACCAAGGATCACCTAGGCAAGTTTGATGGAAAAGCTATTTAACAAAAGGAAAAGGATAGTTGAAGAGACCTTAAACATTAGATTTCTTGAAAATGCACCTAATGTTAAAGGAAATAGACCAGACTGGCTTTTTAATGTTGATTCTTTGACAATATCTATGAATTATGTGCCAGTTTTTGCAGAATCAAACTAATGGTATTGCATGAGCCAAAGATGATATTGTTGCAGGTCAAGTTCAAAAGGAAAAAGAACCTGAACAAAAGTACATCCTGATACCTTTATGCACAACTGATCCATTAATCTCTCAAGATCATAAGAATAGAGAAGAAGATGTTGGAGTGAAGCCTTCTGAAGTGGATGAAAGTGGAGCTTCTGATAAAGAAGAAGAGGATAATCAAGCTTCAAGAAGTAAAGCTGAAAGGCTAAATCAAAGGGAAAAGCAGACTGAACACACTAAAAGTACTAACAGAATTAATATTGTTAGTACACCTGTTAGTAATGCTGGACCATCATTTGTTCCTTTTGGTGGCTCTTTTCTTATTATTGCCACTGATGTTCCAGATGATCCTCTCATGCCTGATTTGGAGGATATTACTGAAAATCAAAATACTGGAATTTTTGGTAACCCTTATGATTATGAAGATGTAGAAGAAGAAGTTGATATGAATAATGTGGCTTCATCTTATACAATTCCGAATGATCACTCAACCAAATTTCTTAAAGATCATCCACAAGAACAAGTGATTGGGAATTTAGAAACACCTGTACAGACAAGACATATGACCAAGATAAATGAAGAACATGGATTGATTTCCTTAGTTTACAAGCTTAGGAGAACAAATCACAAAGACTTTCAAAATTGTCTGTTTGCCTATTACTTATCTCAAATGGAACCCAAGAAACCAATTCAAGCCTTAAAAGATCCAAGTTGGGTGGAAGCAATGCGGGATGAGCTTCTACAATTTAAACTGCTAAATGTTTGGACCTTGGTTGATTTGCCTAAAGACAAGTGGGCAATTGGTACTAATTGGGTTTTTAGAAACAAGAAGGATGAAAGAGGCATTGTGGTGAAGAACAAAGCTAGACTGGTTGCTCAGGGATATACTTAAGAGGAAGGTATAGACTATGATGAAGTGTTTGCACCAGTAGCAAGGATTGAAGCTATAAGGTTATTTCTGGCTTATGCTTCCTTCAAAAACTTTGTAGTCTACCAAATGGATGTCAAGAGTGCTTTTCTATATGAAAAGACAGAAGAGGAGGTATATGTATGTTAGCCTCCTAGTTTTGAAGATCCAACCTTTCCAGATAAAGTCTACAAGGTAGGAAAGGCTCTCTATGGACTACATCAGGCCCCAAGAGCATGGTATGACACACTGTCAACTTATTTGCTGAATAATGGTTTTCACAAGGGTCAAATTGACAAAACCTTGTTCATTAAAAGACATAAAGATGATATCCTACTAGTACAAATTTATGTTGATGATATCATCTTTGGATCAACCAAGAAAGAGATGAGTACTAAATTTGAAAAGTTGATGCATGATAAGTTCCAAATAAGTTCTATGGGAGAACTTACTTTCTTTTTGGGACTTCAGGTTAAACAAAAGAGTGATGGAATCTTTATTAGCCAAGACAAGTATGTGGCTAAGATTTTAAAGAAGTTTGATTTTGCCTTTGTAAAAACAGCAAGCACTCTAATAGAGACTAACAAAGCATTGGTCAAGGATGAAGAAGCTGAGGATGTGGATGAACACTTATATAGGTCAATGATTGGCTCATTGATGTACTTAACAGCTTCAAGACCAGACATAATGTTTGCTGTTTGTGCTTGTGTAAGGTTCCAAGTTACACCAAAGTCTTCACATCTTCATGATGTGAAGAGGATTTTTAGATACTTAAAAGGCCAACCTAAATTGGGCCTTTGGTATCCTAGAGATTCACCATTCGACTTGGAAGCTTTTTCTGATAGTGATTATGCTGGAGCTAGTATTGACAGAAAATCCACAACAGGAGGTTGTCAATTTCTTGGCAAGAGGTTGATTTCATGGCAATGTAAAAAGCAAACTATTGTTGCTAATTCCACAACTGAGGTAGAGTATGTTGCTGCTACAAATTGCTATAGACATGTATTGTGGATCCAGAATCAAATGCTTGATTATGGATTCAACTTCATGAACACCAAGATTTACATTGACAATGAAAGTACAATCTGCATTGTGAAGAATCCAGTGTCTCACTCTAAAACCAAGCACATAGAGATCAGGCACCATTTCATCAGAGATTCTTATGAAAAGAAATTGATACAAGTAATCAAGATTCACACAGACCAAAATGTTGTTGATCTTCTCACAAAAGCTTTTGATGTTAGCAGGTTTAACTTTCTAATTGCTAGCATTAGATTACTTAATCTCGAAAGTACTGTTTGAGGGGAGGATTAACAGTTCTTAATTTTTATTTATGGGTTATACATAAATATGGATCCTCATGAATTCCCACATGTCTATCTAGTCTTTTCTAGTGTGCTTGTGATGAATAAAGGCATGTTGTTGTATGATTATTGAAGACAGAGTTAAAACTGTTAAGGTAATTATTAATAATGCTTCTTGTAATTAATACTGCTAGGCAAAAGAGGTCGGGACACTAAGATACCTCAGTCTGGTGGTCCCCCTATAAAGGTTGGTGATGAGGCTGTCCATAAGGAGTTGGATGACAGAATGGAAAGGGCTGCCCCTACTGCTTCTAGCTTTGTAGCAGAGCAGGACAGCGGTAACAAAAATTAAGACCCAATCTATGGCAACACTTAATGATTCAATTTCTTAGGAATTTGGTTCAGGTAGTGGTCCTAGGTGTCATTTTACCATATTAGGGATGTAGATGCTCAAACAAGGTTTGACGCTGCATCTAAAAGTCTAATGATCCACCTCTCTCAAGAGGTTACACACTTAGAAGTGGGGAGGACAGTATGAAACAAATGGAATTGATGACACATTATACCAAATTGTGTGCATAAAGTGAGAAAAAGAAAAGAGAGAAATTATGAGCTGAAAAATAGAAAGAGAGTTGTGTGATAAAAACAGAAAGAGTGACTTGGTGAGAAAAATAATTGAGAGATATTGTGAGCTTAAAAACAGAAAGTGAGTTTGAGAGATGCTTTTTGGAATGAAATTGAGGTAACTATTGATGTTTTAAATGTTAATACTGCTCAGCTTTAACTTAATGCTGCTAAGCTTCAGTTAATGCTGTTAGGCTAACATTTTTGCTGCTCATTTTTGTTTATGCTGTTGAATATATACTTACTGTTGTTAGGCATAAGTTAATGCTGCAAGACATAACTTTTTACTGTTGGGTTTGTTAATACTGTTAGGCTTAACTTAATGCTGCTAGTTTAAGTTAATGCGGATAAGGGTACTTTCCATAAATATAAATGATTTCTTCAATTAAGGGTTTAGATCATTCATAAATCATTTTCAATCACTTAAATATTGTAAAACCTAAAAATCTCAATAAGAGTAAAATGTGTAAATGCATTTTAAAAGGAGAAAAAAATTGTTTCAAATAGATGTTCCTCAAATGCATTAGAAGCCTTCAGCAACTTTATACTGGAGATGATGGTTTGCATATCAGTACAAGATGGTCTTCAAGCAGTACTTATAGGTGTACTAAAATATTAATACTATTTGTGCTTGTTAGGATTTTTGTTGCTCTGTTCTTTGTTGAAGTTAGCCTTTCAAAAACTCAATTCTTGTGGCTTGTTATTCATCATACCCTTCTTTATTCTGAAGCTCCAACTTTCATCCATTTCAGTTGGCTTCTTTCAACATCTTCTTCTCTGACCTTAGGAATCTTCTGAGGGATTAATGGTTATAAGTTGTGTTGAAAGTATCTGGATTGTTACTCTTGTTCTTGTTCTTTCTTCTTTTCAGCTTGACCCTATCAACCAAATGATCTCATATTCCTACAATTACCATTAGTTTGATTTCCTCCAACATACTGGCCACAATAGTTCATAGTTATGTCAAATTATCAACTTTCAAAAAGCCAGTCTGGTCTATTAGTGTCTCATGTTGGTGCATTTTCATGAATTCTATATGTTTAAGGTCTCTTCAAAACTATCCTCGGTTCTCGTGTTTAATACTTGCATTGCCTTGCTAACCACCTGATGTAACTCAATTATTTTTCCTTCAATGCTTTTTATATCAACTTGCCTAGATGATAAATGGTATTTAATGATGGTAAACAGACACCCCAATAGGTTTAATGATGAGTCCTATCAATGGGTTTATTCCAGCAATAAAGTTCCACAAGGTGTCTTGTTATGAGGTTAATGGGACTAAGGACTCTATTTAGCACATAACAAGCAGTATTAATGTTAGCAGGTGGTTTGGCAAATTAGAGTCAACTAAACATAGTTCCTGCAGCCATATGTTAGTGTACTATTCCTCACTCTCAGCAACTCCATTCTGCTGAGGAAGTCTTAGAACACTGAATTCCATCTTAATACCTTCATTTCACAAACTGATTTCATTACATCTAGTTGGATCTCAGTTCCATTGTCACATCTGATAACTTTTACTTTATGGTCTAGTTGATTTTCTATTTCTGTTATGAAGGTACTTTAAGATCCCACTAGTTTCATCCTTAGTGGCAAAAAAGAATACCCAAGAAAATCTCTCTAAAAGTCATTCAGTGAAACTAGACAATAATACTTTTTTCATTAAACTCTTAACATTTTGTTAGGACCAAACTAGGTCCATATGAAAGCATATGTAAGGGTTTGCTGATTGTGTCACAAGTTTTGGTCTTACAGGAGGCTTGTGTGATTTCCTTTTCTGAAAAGCAACACAAGATTGGTCATTTTGGAAAGATCTTTTGAAGGCAAACCTTTAACAAGGTTTCCTTATCAAAAGTTTTTTATGTTTTAAAGTTTATGTGACCAAGCTTTCCCTATGACCATAATTGGATTCATCAATTTGAGGCCTTAGCAATGAAGGCAAGGTTAAACTTTAGTGGGAACAACACTCTTTAGGTCAACACTATAAATGTTATCATTTCTTGGAACTCTCAGCAAGACTTGACTTTCATCAAGTAGCTTAAAGTCAGAAGACAAGACAGGACATTCAGTGTCAGTAAAAAGAACATTATTCTTTTTATCACAAATTTGTAACACACTAACATATTTATACTTAAGCTCCTTACAAAAGTACCACATGAATCTAAAATCAAATGTTCCTGTTTTGATTTTACTATTTTCTAGAAATTCTACCTTTTAAATCTCCAGAAGGAAATAAAACCACCATTCATAATCGTTTATTTCAGTATGATAGCATTTTTTTCCAGTCATGTGCTTAGGGAGCATCACACTGTCAATAACTCCTTTTTCCTTGTACTCCTTCTGCTGTGGGTTGCCCTGCACATAAAATAAGAGAATTAGACTCTTTTAGGGATCCAAGCCATTATAGACTTGGATCTGCCTCGTTCATCAATGTAAGAATATTTCCTTGAAAAAAGTTATTTGTGCACGACTGTTTTTGGCTTTACCAAACAGCATGCTGATGGCCCCTTAACAACATTAACCCCTTTTCCCTTGTTTTCACTTACTACTGCTCTATCCCTAGCAGTAGTATCTTTTACCTTGATAGTATTAACCTTTTTATTGAAAATACTGTTTTTGTTTGCTGAATACTTGTTAAATGGCTTTGTGACTTGTGAATATCCCTTTTTGAAAGTATTTGATTTTGGTCTAGGATGACTCACAATTGTTTTTAAGCCAGCAGTATTAACTTTATAGAAGCCCTTAATTCCCAACAAACATTGTTTTCCCCATAAACGTTCATTCTATAAGCGAGTTAACGTACATTAACTTGTATTTTAATTCACTTGTATAATGAAAAATTACAACAACATATGCAATTTTTGAGGGGGAGAATAGTAATTAAAATGTGATCAATAATGTTTAATTCGGGTAGATCTTTATAATATTAGTGTGTTCTAGACCTCTCATTTGCAAAACTGTTTCATAATATGATGCACATGTGTAGGGGGAGTTTTTTTTGGTGAAATAGAAAAATCTTAAAGTGTAAACAAATGGTTTCTCAAACACTTTGATTGCTTTTTGAAATGGTTTTATGGCTTTGACTATAATACCAAATGACCGACCAACTAATGATAATCAAGGAGATATAAGGCGGTTAAGGTTAGGTAGTGTTCCATGATCCAGCCAAAACCAGAGAGATCTACCCAGGGATACTCTAATAGATAGATTAGAAGTCCTTAGGTATGATATAAAAAAGGAGTAAAGTAAGAACGAGAATGAAGGGGTTGAAGAATGAAAAGTAAAACTTATGTAAGGGTAAAAAGAAATGAGCCTTCCATAAACTTAGGCAAAAACCGGGTTAATGCATAATTTATCAGAAATTATAAAGTTGATTATGATATTGAAGACAAGTCATCATGGATCAAGTGATGCAATGCACAACCCTCCCAGCTACTAAGGCTTTTCTCAAAAGAAGTTTGTTTCATTTATCACGTAGATCAACACGTTTCTATCGGCTTTCTCATTTTGAGATCGTTGATATTGAAAAGGTGGCAAATTTATCCTGCATTCGATCACCAAAAATCAGATATGCACTTATAGAGTCTAGAGACAACAAGATCAATCATAAATCTCATTAGGACACAATTCCATATTCACTTGTCATTCAAAATCAAGAACACAAGTTGTACAAGAGTCCTACACAAACGCAAAATTAATCTGTGTGAATTAATGAGAAATGAAAGATACTTTTCAAAATGAAAAACTTTCAAAGTGTTCAAAAACTCTTTATTCATCAACACTTTGAATGTTTTTCTAATCATTTTTAGATGTTTGTGTTATATGTCATGTTTGCATTGGATATCATACAAAAGTGATAGAGAGTAAGAGGAGAGGAAGCTAGAGAGTATTTTTATATATTTTCAATTTTCATTAACAAAGGAAAAAGAGAAGGGAGGTTAAGGAGAGGTGAAAGATATCTATTAACATACAAGATTAGGGAAAGAGATGTGGTTTTAGAGAGAGAGTGGTTGGATAAATACTTTAGAGAGAGAAAGTAAACATAAGAGAGAAATGCATTAAGTGAGTAGAAAATAATGAACAACCAACACCCTTTCCATAGCATGGAAAGGGTATATATATCCTAAGTTATGGCGTATGGGCTTGGGGCTTCATGGGCTTTCCATGGGCCTTAGGCTTACTAGCCTACATTAAGTGTCCAATTATACTTACGAGCTATATAATGATATTATGGACGTGACCGACATTTTGTGTTCCCTCCCTAACAATCTCCCCCTAAGGGAGGTCACTCTATTTTACAAAAACTTAAACCTAGCATACTATGAAGGTCTTCGTTCTTGTGCTCGCAGACTTCATTTTTCTTTTCTTTATCTTGTGAATATGGCGTAGTGATCATTGACTTTAGGCTTGAGCTTGTTCCTTTGACTTGTATGTAATTGTGTGATCTTGAGCATTTTGAGATCTTCATAACCAAGCATTTATCTCTTTTTGGCCATACTTTATAAATTTTTGACCATTCTTGTGCTCTTGTGACTTTTGGACCAACATGCTCATACCTTTCTTGATATGTTAACTTGAAAAGCTTTAATAATGCATCTTTCTTGAGGTTCTTTAACTTTAACACTTCGTCGCTTCAAGTTTTAGGTCGTATGGGTATCGAGTAGCGGTAAGTCTTGATAAAATCGTACTGAGACTTTCACATGATGTCTTTATTTTATCCGGTTGTGGTTTGTGCATGTGGTTATGGAATCTTGTAAGTATACTTGTTATTACGGTACCCTTCCCTCCATCTCTTTTGTATCATACATTTTTAACTATTGAGCAATAAAGCGAGGGGATCGTTTGGTCTTTGGGCTTCCCCCACCCCTCCCACCTCCATCGCCCGTGTTTGGTTGGAGTAACCTTCAAATCCGTGAGGATCGACCTGTGATCAGATAGATTCAATTTAAGAAGAATCTCCTTGATAGGATTTCCAGCTAAAGTATCGAAATATTTTCTAACACATATGTATTAGATTCATCAAACTCAGCATGTTCTCATTACCAGATCGTCATCAAAGCAGACATCACGATTAAGAGTGAACTAGCGAGTATACTATCTAATGGTGTAATAAATATTGATTAAGAAATTCAAATCGATGTGTCATCTTGCTAAAGTGGTTTTGTTGACCACATCGAGAGTGTTAATCATTTCTCTAAATTTCATCATCTCTTACCGTTCAATTCATTTTACTAGACAAGTTTTGATTCATTTTAGCATCGAACATCGTTCTTTCAGTTGTCACATAGTTTGATTATTTGGATCGCACAAGTCACTATCCAAGAGCTCTATTTAATGGTTGGTTTTTAAGGCAGGATTTCCTATAACTGTGATACTTTTGTATCACTCTTGATGTTCAGCAAAAACACCAAGGGGATAATGCGTAGGACCTCTAGGTTTTTATTGTTTACAAAGGTTGTGTAGTGATACAACCAATATAGTTGAAACAAGTGTCCTAATGAGATTTATGGATGATCTCTTTTGGCTCTAGACTCAATAGTGCACTTTAGTTTTAGTGATTCGCGTGGATGGGAGACAGACTGCCACTTTTTCTATACACAAACTAACTCGGAGTGAGTAAGTTGATAGAAATGCATGTAAATCTTGTGGAAGAAATGAAACAGAAATCTTTTGAGAAAGTCCTGAGTGGCTTGGGAGGGTTTGTTGCATTTCATCACTAGGTCCATGTTGGGCAGTCTTACAATGTCAGCAATCTCTTTGTGATTCTTAAAAGCGACGTATTGGACACCGCCTTTCTTGCCTAAGTGTAAGGAGGGCTTCTTTCTTTTCACCCTTTATCTTAACTTTTCTTTTTAATTCTTCAACCCCTTTAGTGCTTACCGAGACTTCATAACTAGTACCTTGTTGGGTTTGTTCCAATACTAGCTCCATCTCAGTTGGCACTTTTCCCTTATTCTTATTTTTACTCATTTTTTCATACTAAGAACTATACACCTATCTAGCCGGATTATCTCCGCGGTAGATCCTCCAGTTCTGGATGGAATCTTGGGAATGGTGTAACACGCCCATTTTGACAAATATAGCAGCGGAAACTAATCTGGGGTATTACTTCATAGCATATAACCAGTTCATAATCATAGAAAATGACTCAAAAGAGACGTTTTGGAAAAATTTAGTTATCATTCATTTATTCATTAGAGTTTTACAAAAGGAGGTCTCAAAATCTACAGGAAAACATAAAGTTAAATGATAACAGTTTAGGCCAATCTTCAGTCCATTGCTCTCTAGTGTCATAAAATTTGCTTTAGTTTACATGAGATAAACCATCGCTAAAAAAGAGTCAACACCAAAGGTTTTGATAGAAAATTATAGGGTTTATGATAAATAGTGTGAATACAAGTCATAGTGTAATAATTGTACGAGCACAATTATTATAGAAAACAGTATTAATAGTGTTCATTATTGTATCTAAGCTCATGGCACACAAACTGACTTGTGTATATATATACCCAAATTGTTGTGATATATATATATATATATATATATATATATATATATATATATATATATATATATATATATATATATAATTTTATATTTATATAGTATTTTTATATATATTAAAGATTAAATGGCATCTGCCATAAGTTGCTTAATTACCTGAGATAAAACATGCTAAAAAGTCAACACAAAGGTTGAGTGATATTCATAGGTTTAAGTTAAATAATTTGAATGCAAATTCGATATTGGGTTACGTTGTTATACACCCGTTATTTGTAAAACAATATTATTGCCATTAGCTCATGAATCCGAAGCCTTGGGATATATTTGATACGTTATAGCCCCAACGGGTGCCTTTGCCAAAACACCCGCAGTTATATTCTAATGATGTGCAATTGGTTACCGATATCACTGGGTACACCAACGGGGAGTCCAACCCAAATAGATCTATTCACAACATTCGCGCTCACTCCGTAGAGTAATTAACGGTTCATGATATTGGGGACTTAAAGGCAAAATAGTTACTTAGGCAATAATAAATCAGGACAGCATACAGAAAATAATTGCATTCATGGTTTATAGCATGTATCCCCCTCGCGGGTTTATAAAACATTTGAAAGATTGAAATGCGAGGCTATGAACTCACCTTAACAGTATAGGGAAATTTGATTGATAGCAAAGGTATATGAAATGAAAGTAACGGCTTCGTCACACGCAACCTGGGGTAATATGTCAAGTCTTAGTTTGATTGTTATGTTTCAAAACTTTATAAAGTATAATGTATATCTTTGATTGAATTATTATGGAGTATTGTATCACCGTTCGGGCCATCATAATTCAGAGGTCATTCAGTAAACGTTTGAGGAGCTAGGGCACTTTAAATCGTAAACCCAACAACTCAGTCAGAACGTAATACCAAGATGAAACCCCTTAATATGAAGCTCCCTAGTATTGTGATACGATATAGATTCGGGACAGGATTTTTAAAAAGCACATCGATGATGAATTTTATAATAGTTATAACATAATCGGTTTTAAGCGTTTTGCTCAATAACTGGAAATGATAAGCACGTCAAGCGTTAATTAAAGTTATGTCTTATAAGGTTTTGAACACATTTCTACACTTTTTCAAAATGTTACATTTTAGACCCTTAAGAATGAAAATGGCAAAATATACCCTTGGAGTTTTCACTTTTACAAGTTTGGTCCTTCTAGTTTAAAAGATGTACAAAGTAAACCTTGTATTTTGGAAAGTGACATAATAGACCCCTATAGTTATAACTTTGATAAAATGACATTTTCAGTCCCTTTAGTTATAAGTTTCAGAAAGTTACGATATATACCCTTTTGCATGAATCACATTAAAGAATTCATCAACTTATTCTCATGATAGTCGACTTTCTTGTTTCGGCAAAGATAATATAAATCTTCAATATCATTCTTGTTTAGATACTTGAAGTCTGCCTCAGAAAAGCTATCTGGTTTATCGTTTTCTCTCATCACAATGATTTGGTACATAAAAATCCAACCCATGTTGTTGTTCAGTAGTAACTATGACAACTTCAACAATCCTGTGATTGGAGAAATATTATTAGAAATACGAAAAGTATCGATCACTGCCAATATATCATTAGATAGCTCGTAGCATAATATTTGGAAGCTTAGTAAGCTAACTGGGTCAACCCATAGACTATCCATGAGTGACCGGCCACTATGTACTATAAATACCCTCTCTCCACACATGGAGAGGGTGTTGGTTTTTCTCATAATTCACATATTCCTTTCTTTCTCTCACTAAAAACCTTCCACCTGTCTCTCTCTCTAAAACATTCCTTCTAGTCATGTATTGGTGCGTGTTTAAGATATTCTACAATTGGTATCAAGAGCCATGTGGTGATTTAGAAGGTTTAGTGTACGTTTTATCTTGTTTTTTATGCGTCATTTGGTTCGAACTCAAAAATGGATTTTCACTCTTTTGTGTGTTTAAAACCATAAAACTTTCATTTTTCTTCTTATTTTATCCTAGTACAAGTTAGATGTACAAGAAAAGCTTTGAAAATACGTCAAAAAATTGATCTTTTTTTAAGTTTTTTCGTGTTCGAAAGGTTTTGTACTAAGAATCTTGATTTTGAATTTTTTGTGTTAAAAATCATAAAGTTTGTGTTTTAAGGTTCTAATAGGCTTAGGATAGTAAGTTGTTCAAGAAAAATTGTTAGAATTAAAGATAAATTCGACATTTTGATGTAATAATATAATATACGTAGATTTAGGATAATGTGCATAGAAGGAAATAGTGCAGGGACTACTATTGAATTTATAGTATACTTAGTTACATCTCTAAGTATAAATAAGGCATTAGGCCACCATAATGATGTAATCCTCCCCACCAAGTCATTTGTATCAATATCAAATGAGAAAAGGTTAAGAAATTCTCTCTCTAAACACACACACTAATTACACCTTGATTTACACATACTAGTCTATCAATCAAGATCTTTTGTGCTTAGTATATGGTATCAAGAGCCAATGATTATGGATTAGTGCTTATTTTTAGTGTTTGATTGTGTTAGAGATTGAGAAATTGCTTATTTTAGTGCTTATTTGTGCTTATCAGTTTAGATTTACATCTTATTTCTGCTTATCAGCTTATTTTCAGCTTATTTTGTATGGTTATTGCTTATTTCAAGGCGTATTTGTGCTGATTTTTTGCTTTTTATGTGCTATATGCTTAATTGAAAGCTGATTCAGTTTAATTGTGCTTATTCAGAGCTTATTGCTTATTCAATTAGCTTATTCCAATGACGTTTTAGCTTATTACGAGTTTCTATATGTATTAGATCTACTTATCAGCTTTTTTTGTGCTTATCCTCTTTAGATCTGCTAATTTTCAGTGCTTAATCTGTTCGTTTTCAAGCTTATTCAGTCATTGCAAGCTTATTCAGTCGTGCTTATTTAGTCCGAACTGCTTATTCTAGATCTAAATAGTCAAATCTATTTAGTTTGTGCTAAATTTGGTGCTTATTGGCTTATCTGCTCCAGATTTGCTTCTTTCAGTGCTTATTTTCATATCTAAAAGGTAATAACTGATTTGCAACTAATTGAAACTGATTTGCATCTGATTGAAACTGATTTGTAACTGATTTGGGAAGTTTGACTTTCTGTTTGGTCAAAAACGCGTTTTTGTGTATTCACGTGTTACTGTACACGCGCTTTCATATTCACGCGTTTTTAGTCTGGTCAAACTTGGTCAAAACGCGTTTTCCAGTAAAATACGCATTTCAAGGTATATAAGGCGATTTATACAAGGTATATAAGGTGATTTATACAAGGTATAAAAGGCAATTTATACAAGGCATAGAGGGCAATTTATACCAGTATAAAGGGCAATTTTTACAAATATAAAAGGCGATTTATACCAAGTATAAAGGGCGATTTATACCGAGTGAATTTGGCGATTTATACCAAATACATAAGCCAAACTATACCTCATTTAACCCAAATCAAAATAGAAAAGAAAAGATAAGAGAAATACATAAACAGATCTGAAACAATAAGACAACTTCGAGACTATCTACTGACTGAAACCCATATCAGATAACTATGAAACTAATAGATCTCAGTTGTTCTTTTTGTGTTGAACAAAGAAAGTGATGACCTTTAAAAGATCAATAACACAAAAGAAACCATCATCACAGATTTGTAACACCTCATGCAAACCTAGATCTAGACTCACCAAAGACCCTCACATATCACTCTTCCACTTTCACACAAACAATATTCAATCTACTATAAAGAAACAACAATCGATCTCAGTTGTGTGTTCGTTCAAAATCAAGAGGGATTTTTCAAACACTTAAACATCATTGATCATAGAAATACAAAACCAATATTCTGTCCATCTTTTGTTTCGATTCATAAATAAATAAATAAAAAGAAGAAAGAAGAATGAAAAATATAACAATCAAATATCTCAGTTTGGATTTGTCGTGTATCTTCTTTGAGATACAAAGATATATCAAGATCTCAAAATGAAAACCCACTTCATAATAGATCCGACTATTTATTTTGAAGCAAAGCTTCTTGTTCGAAACACATCAAAGAAAGATCAAGAACAAAAGTGTTCAAAACCCTCATTTTGTTTCGGTATTCAGTAAAATAAATCGAACATCAAAGAAACCCACCCGTGTCCTTGAACAATATCTTGAAGCCGATACAATTAAATCTTTATTTGGAACTTTCTGTTGTTGTTTAATAAAATAAAAAAAATACAAAATGATAGAAAACAAGGCTGACGTGTGACATAGGGAAAGGTTGTGCTCATTTGTTATTTGTGATTTGTGCTTAGAAGGCTTTTAGGAGAAGAACTCAAAAGAGTTGTGAGATTGTTGTATATGTCGTGTGAAAAGATAAAACTGTTGTGTTGTGATAGAAAAAGAGAGCGGGTATTATTCTTTACGGTTTGAGTATTATCAAAAGTTGTGAGTGCGTGTTATTTTTTTAGGGTTAGATTGTGTGAGTATAGTAGTGTTATATAGTGTCTATTTTTAGGGTTATTTCATTTAATTGGGCCTTATTCGATTTTTTTTCTAATAGTTAGACTGGGTTGCATTTCTATATTCAAAGACTTGGTCCATCTGAATTTAACAAAGAATTGTATTGTTGGGCTATGTTTTTAGTCTTGGGCTGATTTGGTTGTATCTGTAAAAGGCTTGAATTCATATTCTCTCATACTCTCATAGACATACGAAATTTTTGATTTAAATTTTTTTTATTTGTGCTTAAATGGTTTGATATGATATTTTTTTTCGATTTTAATTATGGGTCGATAATTCGTAATTGATTGATATTTTGTGTTAAATTTTTAGAGATTATTTTTGTTAGTCTACGATATTTTACTTGCGAATTAAATATTTTTTTTGCAGAATATTAGTTAGTTTGTGGTGATTAATAGAGATCCTTCGGATATTTTACATTGAGTAGTCGGGGATTTTGTGTCGAGAATCAAGATGAGTCGAGACTAATATGTTGGTTTGACAAGGTGGATTCCCTGTTGTTATATCAGGTGAATACTCTCCATGGCGTGAACAGTTTATAACTATCTTGAAGAGCAAGACAGATGGTGATCACATAGATTTAATCCTATTCAAATGTGATCACCCATTGCCTGTTGGTTACTCAATGTCCCCTTTGCTGGAAACTACATCAAATGTTCCACCTCCTCTGAAAGTCAAATCAATTGGACGCTGAAATGAAAATGATCGAAAGGATGATCATCTTGGCATAGATCTCTTATTGATTCAAGGGCTTTCCAAATGTCATATAGTCTCCTATGACAGTAACATTCCTGCTAAAGAGTTATGGGATCACTGTAAGCATATGCGTGGTTCTGAGATGGGTACAAGATAGGAAAGCTATAGATTTGTATGAGTATGAGACTTTCAATGCTATTGAAGAGAGCTGTTTCTTGACACTTACATTCGATACTTATTACAGTGATTAAGTGTATGTTGAAAAGTATGTTATAGATGAAAGATTAATTGTGAGTGAAGATTTTAAGTTTTGAAACAAGCTCACCAAATGGAAACAATATCACATGATGAACAAAACAAGAACCTTAATAGACTTAAATATAAGTATCTCTTTATATATAACAACCCACAATTATCGAATTATTGATTCATCTATTAAATTAGATATTCACTGTAAATATCCATCTGAGTAAATTAAGATGCACTTTATATACCACCTTTTTAACAGGAAATTTTCTGCTTTAAATCTCATTTATGCAGTCTAACTTGCATCTCAAAGTAAACGAGCTTACACAACCTCTACCAATGCGCATCGTATAATCTATGTTTATGATCATGTAGAAACATCCATAATATGTCAAAGTCTATTACTGTAATAATCATTTACTAAGTACATTTTCCATTTAACGTACTTTTCAAAACTTATTTCAAAACAAGCATTAAACGTTAACGTTTACATCAAAACCCTAATTATATGTAATGTATACAATATAAAATGAATGTAAAATCTAATTTAAAGCTTGTGTACATACATAGCACGCACATTGAATATCTTTTGCCTCCTAATCTCGTTACATACTTTCGAAACTCATGTACAAGTCAATATAGCAAATAAGTCAAACTAGTTCATTTTACCGTCAAAATTCAATTCGAGTTTCTAACTACCATTTTAAAACAAGGTTCAAGCAGTTAATGTCATGAATTTTAAACTTAATCCTAAACCCGAATTCTCCTTAAACCGAATTTAAAACCCTAACCCTAAATGAAAACCCTGTAACCCTAATTTCAACTTAAACCTAGAAACTAAACCCTAAACCATAAAAACTAACCCTAAACTATAATTCCTAAACCCTAAACCTTAATCCTAACACTAACCCTAAACCCTAAACTATCTAAAACCCTAACCCTAACATGAATTCAAACCCTAAAACCCTAACCCAAAATAAAATGAACCCGACACCCCTTTTACTTCATTTTTACCTATTTTAAGCAACCAAGCACCTCAAGCACCTCCCTTGCATCACCATGACATCACCAAGCAGCTTACAAGCACCTCCATCACCACCCTTAAGCTCCAAGGCTTCTATATACCTCCTTGTTACCCCTTGGCAGCTGTGACCTCTCCACACCATTCCACCTCTCATAGCTATTTTTATAGCCTACAATACTCATCACCTATCATTCCTTAGTCACCCCCTATACCCTTGGTCCTTACTCCAAGCTCAAAACTTGGCCAACAAGGGTACCCTAAACCCTAAACCCTAAACAAGCCCTATAAATTGCCGAACCCCCCCCCCACCATTTTAAACACACCTCAAATTTCCTCATATACAACAATGGAGTTCTAACTCAGACCAAGAAGGATCAAGTGAAGTCCCTAAGCTCAGAATAGAAGCCAAAAATCAAGAGAAAGGAACCCTTGAAGTCATTACTAGGCGTACGAACCCGAAAACCCCATTTCAACCCATTTTAGCTCAAGTAAGCTCAAAATCTTATTCAATAAGCTTATAATATGTATTAGAATGTTCATAATACTCTTAAGATCTTATATGAACACTTGTTAAAGCCTTGAATCCTCAAACCAATGCGTTTTTGGTTAAAACCCAAAAAGCGACCCGTTTTAATTTTCTAGCTAACAAATCCTTTTTCTAAACTTTTGTTACATTAGAACATCTTATTTTAGCTTATTCTAATAAGCTAAAACCTGAAAATATCATTTGGAACCCTAAAATAAGCTTGCATGGCTTTTTGGACTTGATTTGTAAATATTTTCATACATAGGGGTATATATCGTAACTTTCTGAAATTTATAATTAGAGGGGTTGAAAATGTCATTTTCCTAAAGTTATAACTATAAGGACCTATTTTGCTAAGTTCTAAAGTTAAATGTTTAAATTATATATACTTTATATATAAAGGACTAAACTTGTAAAAGTTTATAAATCGAGGGTATATATTGCCATTTTTGCAAACTTAAAAATATAAAATATAATATTTTTATATAAATTATAAAAATATATATTAATATTATAAAACTCGATTTTATTAAAACCCGACACAATTATCGTTATTAATCAACGATCGACGCATTATAAAACAATTACGTTATATATTTAACGTAATTTATCATCGACTAACTTTTGAAGAAACTTAAAATTTTATCGTATCACGTTACTAGGGAGCTTCATGTGAGGAGTTTCATTTGGGTATACATTTTGACGAGTTTGTTGGATTTACGATTTAAAGTGTCCTGGCTCCTCAAACGTTTACTACATGACCTCTGAATTATGATGGCCCGAACAGTGATACAATATTTTCATAAATTAATAAATCAAAGTAATACGTTAAACTTTATAAAGTTTTGAAACATAAACCATCACACTAAGACTTGACATATTACCCTAGGTTGCGTGACGTAGCTGTTACTTTCACTTGATATACTTTTTCCATCAATCAGATTTCCCCTGTTAAGGTGAGTTCATAGCCTCGCATTTTAAATCTTCTAATGTTTTCATAAACCCGCGAGGGGGATACATGCTATAAACCATGAATACGAGTATTTTTCCAACTGTATGCTATCCTGATATATTATTGCCTAAGTCCTTACTTTTGCCATTAAGTCCCCAACTATCAAACGTTTAATTATTTTCGGAGTAAGCACGAATGCTGGTGAATAGATCTATTTGGGACTCGCTTCCCATAGATGTATTATATGATGTGCAAACAATCTCGTTATATATTCAAAAAATGACCTATCAAGACAACAAAATTGTGGCTTTAAATTTATTAATAATGTATAAAATACAAATATCAATTACTTACTTCACAATCCACACCCCTTACAATTACCCCCCTTTCCCCCCTCCCTCTCTTAACCCTCTATACCCTCTTTTCAAATCACTCTCCCTTACCCCTACACCTACCAATTACCCCCCTACCAACCCATCCCCCCCCCCCCCCAACCCCCCCCCTCACAATAACCACAAACCCCACCAACCCTACTTATAAACATAACCCTAAACAACCACCTCACCCAATTAACTTAAAACACAACGCATCCAAACAAAACACCCACCCCCTCCCACGCCTCAATTCCCCAAAAAATAACTACCTCCCTCTTCCCACGAGAAAGATCTACTTTCCCTTCCCCCACCCCCCCCCAAAACAATCCAAAGAAACCTCTTCCTACCTAATAACATAAATCCAAACAATAAACCATCTAAACACCCCCCCTTTACCTCATCCCCAATCTTAATTACTCCCAACCCTAGTGGTATTAGGATTAGTAGTGAATCGTCTCTATATCAAAAAGCTCTTTAGTAATTTTATTTAATGGTTTTATAGCTTCCAATAAGATTTCGACTGTATATATTTCGCTAAGATGTTTATACATGTGGTTATTAATCTAAATGTGTGAGTCTCTTTTACTCTACACGTCTAGCTCTCGTCATCCTTTTAAATCCCCTCCCCCCCACATTTTGTGTGTGTGTCTCACTGTTCAAGCATCAGTAAAACTTATCCCCTCATACCCCATATTTCCCATTCCATATAATTCCATAGTGTTTTATCGCAACAAAACCATCACAATCGCGCACTCACACCACGCGACACAAATTTGTGTTTTATGATCAATTTTAAGGCTACCCTCACCTTATATATCTTTCTATCAAAACTCACTTAGTTTTTTCACTCTAGACTCATATACAGCATGTGTGTGTCTGATAACCCACCATTACTCACACTCATCTTAATGATAACATTCTAAGCAGATAGATAGAGAGAGAAAAACTAGCGTCTAGACAAATAAATACTAAACACCAAAAAACAAAAAAAATTAATATACACCATAAAAGAAACCAAAACAAATCTCTCTCGCGCGCGCTCGCTCTGTAGATGCGTTTTAGTTCCAGGAATTAGTGTGGAAGTTATGATAGTGTAACGTGCGATGGATGTCGTGAACTTACTGGCTATATTAGTGATTGTAAGTTATTTAGATTTCTTTTATCTTATATCGTGTTTTTATAGATTGTCTCACATAATCTGTTTTATTTATAGTGAGTGAGAGGTGTGGATAGTTCGCGATCGGGTTGTTCCTCGGAGTGTTTGTGACTCGCACAAGGTTTGTGTGTAGTGTGGTGTGTGTGTGTGTGAATAAGATAGAGAGAGTAGATAGAGAGACGGAGGTGTTGTCTCTGAGTCTTTTAAGCTCAGATTGAGCTCAATATGCTAATCAATTTACTCAAACCTTCTTCTCTAGAGAGGAGAGGATTAGGGGAAGAGTGTGTGTATTTTGGGAGTGTGAGAGGGAGAGCGGTGTTGTTACGAAAGGAAATAAGCTATTTGGATGTAAGCTTACAATGGAAGAGCTTATAGGACTTTATAGCTTATCCTTGTGATAAGCGAGAGTTTGTCGACTGCTCTTGAGTTATTGAGCCTTGTGTTTAGCTAGGCCTTTGTAAGTCTTCTTTTCTCTTCACGGTCTTTATTTTCTAGTTTGTAATTGCTTTTATGTTATCTACTTGCTTATTTGTGCTTATAATTGATTTTTTTATTTATTAGTTATGTTTGATCATTGTTTTTGATTTTTTTATAGCTTAGATCTTAGTTTTTCATAGTTTGTCTTACTCTCTCTCGCACGATCTAAAAAATCCCTCTCTCTATAAGTAGCATTGTTGTGCTTAATGATTCTGGCTTATTTGGATTGGTTTTAAAATGTTTCATAGGGTCTGTCATAAGCTGTTTGATATCCTAGTAGTTAAGTGTTGTTCATTGATTTTAAATTTTCAAGGATTATATATGATTTTTTGAAAACAATTAAGGGTGTTTGGCACATAATCTACTTAGAGGTTGTGTTGTTTGTGATCCTTAGGTTCTTAATTTGAAGTTATATTTCATTTATAGGATGGATTAGTAAGATATCTAGGTAGTTTGAAGTTTGATATCATAGTTTGCATAGGGTTTGTAGCTTTATAATGATATCTGGATCTTATTTAACTTAGTCAGTAAAAGTTGGATTTATTAGCATATTGGGTTTTTGTGATAAAAGTCTTTATTAGTCTTAGTTTTTGAGTTCTTAGAGTGTCCAAATAAGTCTCTTAGGGTCTACATTCACTAGTTCTATGTTTGCGGTTAATTTTGGTTAAAACCGGATAAGTATGTTTATTTAGGAAAAAGTTAGCTTTTTCAAGGTCAATTTTTATAGAATTAAAAGTTGTACTTAGATTTGGTTTTTCAGCATTCAAATAAGTCTCAGGGTATATTTCATCTGTTGTATTTTGTTTCAAAAAAGTAGCCTATTTTGCTTATATGTTTTATAGTCAAAATTAATGCATTTTTATGTCTACCAAACCAAATCTCAGGGCTTGTTCTGAGCGAATCTGTTGTTTTCATGTAGCTTTTTTCAATGAGCTTTTGTTTTCCAAAGATTACTTTTCAAAAGCATTTTTAAGTAGTCTTTAGGATAAGTCTAAGTAGGTATAAGCTGTTTTGCTTAAAGTTCTTTTAGGTTAGCTTATTTTAAGCTCAAAGTCGCTAGGGTCTGTTTGGTTTGTAATTTTCAGATATAAAAGTTACTTGGAATTTCTGCTTATGGCTTGTCTTTTTGGATCTTATTTCTATCCATGGTTAGCTTACTAGGATGGCATTAGTATATATTAGCTGTATAATTCTTTGCCATTTTGATTATTTAGTTTTGTTAGTTAATAAGTTTCAAAAAAAAAAAAAAAAATAAGTAGTAGTGAATCTGTCCTTCTAGTTAAGCATTTTTAGCTTATTGTTTTTAGCTTTTAAAATAACTTCTTTCACAAAAGCTGTTTGTTTATAGCTTGTCTGCATTTTAGCTTTTAAAAGTTTCAAAAATAAAAAAAAGTAAGAAAAAGCAAAGCCTGGGACTCGAACCCACGACCTTGCCTTCATACACCCATAGACGTAACTAGTTTGCTAAAATAGCTCATCCAGTTACATTTTCTTTCATTTAATCCTTATACACATTTTAGGCCAAAAAGCCCAAACCAAGTCGTAGCTTATTTTACCTTTTTCTCAGCTTATCAGATAAGCTGGGAGCTTGAGTTTAATTTTCTTGCATTCCTTAGAGCATTTAGGAGTTTTTGTGACTTTTCTAGATTTTTATCATTTTTAGTTTATTTTTTTATAATTTTTCTTAGTTTGAAATTTTTGAAAATCAATAAAAAATAGAAAAATAATTTTTTAAAAATCAAAAAAATAGTTTTTAGATTTAGAATAATTACTTTTAGGTTTTCATGCATTAAAATCATTTTTGTCACTTTTAGATTTTTAATTTCATTTTTAAGCTTTTTAATTTAGTTTTAAAAATAGGATTTTAAAATTAAAAATAGTTTCCTGAGTTTTTATCGTTTCTTAGATTTTTCTAAGTTAGAAAATCAATTTTTAGGAACTAATTTGCTATTTTCTAGGATTTTAAATAGATTAAATTAGTTTTTAATTCATAAAAAATATTAAAAAGCCAAAAAAAAATATAATTCTTTTTTAGAAAAATTTCTTTTATCTTAATTTAGGTTTAGAAATTAAATTTGCATCCATAGGTTTTAATTTCATCATAGTTGCTTATTTGTCGCGTTATTTTCGTGCCCGTTATTTGTTTTTGTGCTTAATTGTTTTCATTTGCTTATTTTAATTGTTGTTAATTAGTAGATATAGAAAATCAAATCAATCTTCGATTCCATTCAAATCATTGTCTGAATTCAAACGTGGTTTCAATTTCATAAATCGTTGGGGAAGTAACGACCCGGGAATCATACTTCCCGGTTAATATACGTATTATATTATTATATATAATTGTGAGAATTTTCCTTTCTTCCTTTGTCCTCAAGGGTATTTTGATAATTTTTTATTATTTTATATTTAATTAATACGTGTATAGATTGCTACAATCAAATTTTTGGCGTCGTTGCCGGGGATTTGTGATTAAGATTCCTTCGAATGGATTTGTCGATCGTGATTTGAAGAACCTTTCATTTTTGAAAGTTACGTTTTTATAAAAATCAAAAAATAAAAAAAAAGTAAAAAAAAAGTGAAAAGTAAAAAATAATTTTCTTTTACTAATCATTAAAACGTTCCTATAATATCATTTCACACAAAATTTTGCAATGTCGACTCAACAAGACATTTATGTTGTTGGTTTCGAAAACGTCCACCTATGCTCAACAAGGACAACTACGTTCCATGGTCTTCTCGTCTTCTTCGTTATGCAAAGAGTAAACCAAATGGAAAACTACTTGTGAACTCCATCAAGAATGGTCCATATGTAAGACGAATGATCCATGAACCCGGTGATCCAAATAGTATACCTCATGTAGCTGAGTCTACTCTTGAGCAGACAAATGATGAACTCACCGAGAAAGAAGCAAAGCAAATGGAAGCTAGTGATCAGGACATTAAGACTATTCTCATGGGTCTTCCTGAAGACATCTATGCTGCGCTGTAGACAGTTGTGACACAGCTAGGGAAATATGGTTACGTGTTGAACATATGATGAAAGGTTCTAGCATTGGGGCTCAAGAGAAGAAGGCTAAGTTGTTCAATGAATGAGAAAAGTTTAATTCTACTGAAGGGGAATTAATTGAATCGTACTATCATCGCTTCTCAAAGCTAATGAATGACTTCTCTAGAAACAAACACTTTCTAGAAAAGATAACCAGTAATCTTAAGTTTCTAAACAATCTCCAGCCTGAATGGAAATGACATGTCACTATTGTTCATCAAACAAAGGATCTGTATGAAGTTGACTACATCCAGTTGTATGATTTCTTAAAATTCAATCAGGCATAGGTGGATGAAATCAAAGCAGAGGGACTCACAAGAACACATGATCCTTTGGCACTAATGGAAAAGTTCAGCGATAAACCCTTTACAACAATCAATTGTAACCATCTTCACCCATATCAACCATCACAGATTACCTACATGCAACAACCACAACCCAATAACAACTTTGTTCCACAACCTTCATTCAACACGAACTGCTTGCCATAACCAATTCTAAATCCCAAAGACATCTCAGATCCCACAACTAAAGAGCTTGCACTTGTACTTATGGCTATGGCATTTAAGCTAAACTACTCTACACTAACCAACAACAACCTGATAATTTCATCTAACCCTCGCAATAGGTAGATTGCATAGCCGGGTATAAATATGGGTCAAGATAGACAAATGCAGAAGTATGTGATAGGTAAAATGGTGGGAATCAGTTCTATACAATAGCCTTGTACGGAATGCAGGAAAATTAGATTGGGTACAATGTAGGGCATGTTACAGGGGATCAGAATGGGTATAATGCAATGTAGAATGCAGGGAAACAGGTTGGACATAATGCAGTTCAGAATTTGGGTATTCAGAATGTTAGGAATCATAATGGGCTTATTGTTGTTCCATGAATTGCTAATCTGAATGTGAATGAAATATCGTAAGCAGCAAACTGACTAAGGGTTAATGGGTAATGTGAATACAGGTAATCAATAAGGTGTTACAGGACTGCATATGCTTGGGTCATTTATGCTGGGAACATGGCACAGTTATGAGCAAGTAAGACTAGATGTTGCTTATCTTTAGACTTAGTTGTTGATTGCTCAAAAAGAAGAAGCAGGGATCTAACTCCAAGCTGAAGAATTTGATCTGATGTCTGCTGTAGGAGAGATTGATGAGATTAAGGAATTCAATGCAAACTGCATCTTGATGGAAAATTTGCAGCAAGCGTTGACATCGGGTACTCAGACTGACAAAGCTCCCGTCTATAATTCAGATGGATCAACTGACGTACACCATTATGAAAATTATTATGATAATGATATATTCAATATGTTTACTCAAGAGGAGCAGTATACTGAGTTACTCGAGCCCATTACTGAGCCACATACGGTTCAACAAAATAACAGTAATGTTATCTCTATGGAATCTAGTGTGGAACATAATAGAGGAATAGTATAACAACATCCTGCTATCGTTGAGGAAACACGTGCTTACTTTGAATCATTATATAATAATTTGGTCACTAAAGTTGAGAAAGCCAACACGGTCAATCGCAAAATGAAAGAAACAAATGCCGACGCTGGAACCACAGAGCTTGCAAAGATATAGGGACAAAAAAATGATTATGAATTTAATCAATCAAAATTTAATGAATTTGAAATGGATATAAAAAAGGTTTGTTTATCAAGAACAAATCTTACAAAAAAGATCAATAGCTCCTTCACATAAGTTCTGCTAAACAAATAACGAATTTGAATGAGGAAATTGCAAATTTAAATAACCAGCTTTCAAAGGAAAAAACAATTGTTTCCTATCTTCAAGAAGAAAGGAAAAAGTTTCAAGATGATTTCAAAACACGTGAAGACGAGTTTCTTGATAAACTAATTCAATATCAGAAAAAGATCAAGGAATTAGATAATATTTTGGTTAAAAAGGGTCAGTCGATTCAAACGATGTACATGCTTTCACCCAAGCTAGACTCATTTTACCACACTGAACAGGATATGGCTCTAGGTTATCAAAATCCCTTCTATCTTAAGAAAGCTCAGTAAAAGCAACAGATTTTGTATAATGGCAGAGTATTATTATAAAAGCATGATCCTTCTGCCGTGTATGATTCGGAGGAAACACTGCAACTTGCTCAAGAGAGTCGTTTAATGATGAAACAACTTAACAAAGAAATAAAATCAGCAAATTATGCAAAAATTAATAAACTTTCTGAGGTTTTTGTTCTCAAAAGGCCAAGTCACGAGAAGAGGTGTATTTTTCAAATAATTCCAAAACGGACAGTGTTTCATACATAATTTCCAAACTAATTTCAATACATGATGATGAATTTTCAGTTGATACTCCAAGTGTTGCCTGAAAATTTCTAAATGAGGTAAAAGACACCATTATGACTCTTCAAAGTGTTATTAAACATAGAATGAATGCAAACATAAACAATTGGTCATCTCCTGCTTATCAAGAATTTCACAAGATTATTAAGGATGAAATGCCTCCTATCGTTAACCAAGTTGACGCTAGAGTATAAAATTTCAAAAATCATTTTGTGAAAGAGCATAGCTAAATTTGTTTGAGACTTCAAATCTCTTGCAAAAGAGGCTGATGAATCTCTTGATAAGATCATAATTTTGGAAAAATAAAACGAGCGTCTCTTGAGAGCAGTTGTCAGTCAAGATATTATATCTATTGTGCAAAGTCCTTTGGTTGTCAATACATCCGATCTCCAAACTGAGCTTTTGAACGAACGAAGAAGGTTGAAAATTGTATAAAAAAACATTAAAAAGGAAAATGAAAGATGCTAAACTATGAAGAATGGTAAAATAACTGTAAAGAATGTAAATATTACAAAAATGGTACGATAAATCTTACAATAACATGCAACATCAAATCAAACGATTGTAAGCTCAGTTGAGATATCACAAGGGTAAGAGTATGGACACTCAATGTGCATCAAATTCCCTTGATCCTTTGTCTCATAAACTTGATGATGAGAACATGTCCTTAGAATTTCAGGTTTTGAATTTAGCTAAAGAAAATGAACATCTTAAGTCTATTTACAAGAACCTTTTTGATTCTATCAAATAGACACGGGCTCAAACCAAACTCACAACTTACTCTTTGCAAGAAAAACTTAATGATACGATTTATGAAAATGCCACGTTAAGAGCCCAGTTACATACCATGTTTTCTGAACAACAAAACGAAGTGAAAGGTACGAGTGCGAATACTATGTTTGCAAAACCATCTATCTTAGGAAAACCACCTTCAACCTTAGGAACAAAACTTTATTATGTCACTCCATTTCCAAAAACTCGGTTTATTCCTAAGGTTGTTGAGAAACATGATTTGTCAAAACCAGTCACTTCACACTCGGTACCAAAAACTTAAGAATCAAAAGTTGTGAATAAAGCGAAAGTGATTGCCCCAGGAATGTTTAGGATTGCCCCAGAAATGTTTAGGATTGATCCTACCGTTACTCTGCTAATTCCGAGTTGTTTACAGAGTATATAACCGAAGGAAAAAGAAGATCATGGAGACGATGAATGTAACATTTAATGAGGTTTCAGCAATGGCTTTTGAACAACGCAGTTCAAAACACGGGCTTCAGGAATGACTTCTAGACATATCAGTTCAGGACTTGCACTTATTTATGCTCTGTCAACAATAACATCTCAAAAACCAATTGAATGTGAATTGGATCTCTTGTTTGAAGCAATGTATGATGATTATATTGGTGGTAAACCGTCAGATGCTACTAGAACTGTTCCTGCTGCTCCAACGACTCAGAATCTTAAACTCACATGCATCCACAACAAATGCAGAATTTGCACAAACACCAACAAATTCATCTACACAAGCTTCAATACTTCGCAAGCCATTCATATGATGTTGACAATCTACGAAGCACAACCACAACAATTTAGCAACAAGATAATCCTCACCACTCCACTGCAGATGCAGTATGCTGAAAATACTCAAAATACAACGTTCCAATGATAATACGTTCGAAATCCATTTTGTAAACAACTTGTAATTTCATCAATGTAAATACCTCAATTGAATTAATGCACAGTAACTATCCATCTATTTATATAATACCACCTTCTACAGGGAAATTTTTGCTTTATCTTATTATGCAACGTAACTTGCATCTCTAAAGTAAACGAGCTCACGCAACCTCTACTAATGCCATCTCTGTCTATGTTTACATCATGTAAACATCCTAATATGTCAAGTCTATATCTTAATATCATTTTTACCAAGTACATTATCTATTTAACGTACTTTTCAAAATGTTATATCAAAACAAGCATTAAACATTACGTTAATATCCAAAACCCTAATTATATGTAAAAGTATCCAATAAAATGAATGTGCAAGCCTTTAAAGCATGTGTACATTGTACAAGCACCACATATTAAATTATATTTTCCCTCCAAGTCAATGTACAACTCAATTAAGCTCAAAGTACAAATCAATGAAGCATAAAGTCAAATAAGTTCATTTTACCACCGTTTTCATTCTAGTTTCTTTACCACTTCTTTAGTACAAGGTATTATACTCAATGTACAACTTCTAAACCCTAATCAAAAACCCTAAACCCTAAACAAAACCCTAAAAACCCTAATTTTATTTTAAAACCCTAAACCTTAAAACTAAACCCTAAAACTTAATCCTAAACCCTAAAACTTAATCCTAAACCCTAAACCTTAATTCTAACACTAATCCTAAACCCTAATCTATCCTAAACCCTAACCCTAACTTAATCTAAAAGTCCAAAACACTAAACCAACCCGATACCCATTTTCACCCATTTTCACCCATTTTTACCCATTTTTAAACCAGGCACCCATCCAAGCACCTCCATGACCTCACCCTTATGTCACCAAGCAGCTTACAAGCACCTCCCTTTCAACTCTTGGCCACCAAGCTTGCTACATCACCACTTTGTCTTCCTTTTCTAGCTGTGGCCTCCAAACACCCCATAACTCATCATAGCTAGTTTCTAGCTCTTCTTACTCACCACCTAGCATCCCTTAGTCACCTTAAACTATCCTTGACACTAATCAATACCAAAACTTGGCCAACAAGGGTCTTGAACCCTATAAATAGCCGAAACCACCACCACATTCAAACCACACCTCAAATTTCATCATACACCTCAATGGAATTCTAACTCATACCAAGAAGGATCAAGAGAAGTCTCTAAGCTCAGAATTGAAGCCAAGAAGCAAGAAAAACGAAGTCTTGAAGCGATTTCTAGGTGTAGTAAAAAAAAAAAAAAAAAAAAAAGGGAAAAAAAGTTGGTGGAAAAAAAAAAATAAAAAAAAAAAAGGTTTTTAATAAAAAAAAAGTTAGGCGAGTCATAAAAACCTATTTCCGACCCATTTTAGCTTCAAAAAGCCTAAGATCTTGGTCCATAAGCTTATATTCTGTATTAAAATGTTCATAATACTCTTAAGATAATATATGAACTCTTGTTTGAAGCTTTGAATCCTCAAACCCATGTGTTTTTTATTAAAACCCTAAAAACGACCCGTTTTGATTTTCTAGCTAACGAATCCTTTTTCTAAACTTTTGTTATATTAAAACATTTTATTTTAGCTTATTCTAATAAGCTATAACCTGCAAATATCATTTGGATTCCTAAAATAAGCTTGCATGGCTTTTTGGACTTGTTTTGCAATAATTCCATGCATAGGGGTACATATCGTACCTTTCTGAAATTTATAACTAAAGGGGCTGAAAATGTCATTATTCTAAAGTTATAACTATAAGGACCTATTTTTCCAAGTTTCAAAGTTAAAGGTTTAAATTATATATACTTTATATATAAAGGACTAAAGTTGTAAAAGTTTATAAACCAAGGGATAATTATTGGCTATATTAGCAACTGAAAATAAATATTAATAATATTTTTATATAAAATTATAAAAATATTTATTAATTTATAAAACTCAATTTTATAAAACCCACACATATTATCTATATTAATCGTAAATCGACGCATTATTTCGTTATATATTTAACATAATTTATCATCAACTAACTTTTGAAGAAACTTAAAGTCTTATCGTATCACGTTACTAGGGAGCTTCATATAAGGAGTTTCATTTGGGTATACGTTTTGACGAGTTTGCTGGATTTACGATTTAAAGTGTCCTGGCTCCTCAAACATTTACTACATGACCTCTGAATTATGATGGCCCGAACAGCAAACAATATTTTCCATAATTTAATAAAACAAAGATATACGTTAAACTATATGAATTTTTAAAATATAAAACATCACACTAAGACTTGACATATCACCCCAGGTTGCGTGACGAAGCCGTTACTTTCACTTGATATACTTTTGCCATCAGATCAGAACACGATCCTATACTGTTAAGGTAGATTCAACTAGCCTCACTTTTAAATCTTCTATTTCATAAACCCGTGAGGGGGATACATGCTATAAACCATGAATACAAGTGTTTTCTAAATGTATGATATCCTGATATATTATTGCATCTGTTGTCTAAGTCCCTTTATGCCAAAAGACCACCACCAATCATGGACTCAATGTAATCACTATCTAGTGGAACGTGAATATTGTGAATAGGCCTATAGGGATTGACGAATCCCTTGTGTTAGCGGATAAGGTACCATACGCACTAAATTTGAAACTCATTAGGTATATGGAAATTACCAAACACGTGGGCCAAAATCAGTTATAAATCACATTAATGATATATACACAGTCCAGTTTGAGATGCCAGAGCTTCTACGAATAATACTTGTTTTCCCATAATAATAGTACTCATTGCAATTATTCACTTATGGTGATATAACAACGTAACCTTAAATCCAATGTATCAGTTTTAAACGACTTTTTGGTCGTTCTATATACATCTTGTGTTATTGATCTGAGAAGTAACACGCCCCGGACCCTTATTCCACTGTGACCCAATTTAGGGGTGTTACACAATATCTTCACTAACTCTTTCACTTTTTCATGATGACCCCTATATGAAGGTCATGCATGCATATTATGCTAAAGAATTACCTATTCCACCGCCAACTATTGTGCCTCCATCTTCAATGCTATCTCCAATGTTTAATCCTCAAGAATTCTTTCTTCCTGAGGAATTATTGCCACTTAAGAAACGAGGTCATGACCGATCATCCTCCTCTACTTATGCCCTACCTCAAGAATTTAAGATAGGAGAAATCTCTCGTAAGACAAGTCTGGAACGTCACGAAGAGAAAATTAAGGAAATTTTGAATCACCTAGATAAACTCTCTCTCGACCGCATTGAGCACATAGAAGACAAAATAGAAGGTCTCGAAAATGGCCGGGTGATCATACAACAAGATTTTGACAATCTGGAAGCTGAACTCCAAGAGTCTCGTACTCAAATTGCTAAACTTCAAAGAAAGCAAATGGGAAATAACATAAATATTGCTCTGGCTCGCTTCAGGATTGCTAATCTAGAATAAATCATTGAAGATATCCAGGTTCGTCACCAAGCAGATAAGGAAAGTCTTCTGAATGCAATCTATGAACACAAGAACAGCCTGGAAGGACCATCGGACTACTAGATTAGATACTAGTTATAGCCTTTAACCTAGCCACGAGATGTATGGTATAAATAACAACACTTGTCAAATTTTGACTATGTATGGTACAAAGGCAAGTCGTTCATGATATAATATAATGGTGATCCCGTTTTATATTCATCATGTGTCCTATATTACATCTCCGTCTTCATCATTATGAATCATACCGTGACTTCTAAACCTTAAAACTAAACCTTAAACCTTAATCCTAAACCCTAATCTAAGTCCTAAACCTTAATCCTAAACCCTAACCCGACACATTAATCGTTATTAATCATCGATCGACACATTATAAAACAATTACGTTATATATTTAACGTAATTTATCATCGACTAACTTTTAAAGAAACTTAAAATTTTATCGTATCACATTACTAGGGATCTTCATGTGAGGAGTTTCATTTGGGTATACGTTTTGACGAGTTTGCTGGATTTATGCTTTAAAGTGTCCTGGCTCCTCAAACGTTTACTACATGACCTCTGAATTATGATGGCCCGAACAGTGATACAATATTTCCATAAGTTAATAAATCAAAAGTAATACGTTAAACTTTATAAAGTTTTGAAACATAAACAATCACTTTAAGACTTGACATATTACCCCAGGTTGCGTGACAAAGCCGTTACTTTCACTTGATATACTTTTGCCATCAATCAGATTTTCCCTGCTAAGGTGAGTTCATAGCCTCGCATTTTAAATCTTCTAATATTTCATAAACCCGCGAGGGGATACATGATATAAACCATGAATGCAAGTGTTTTTCCAACTATATGTTATCCTAATATATTATTGCTTAAGTCCTTACTTTTGCCATTAAGACCCCACTATCATGAACCGTTAATTACTTTTCGAAGTAAGCGCGAATGATGTGAATAGATCTATTTGGGACCGAGCTTCCCCGTTGGTGTACCTATACTTTCTGGTAACCAAACGAACTTTATTTGAATCACTATGCGGGTGTTTGGCAAAGGCACCCGTTAGGGCAACTTCTTGTAATTATTGATTATCTCAAGGTCTCGGTGTCATGAGCTTAGGGTAATAATACTGTTTTCTTTGATAATTGTACTCATTGCAATTCTTACACTTATGGGTGTATAACAACGTAACCCACTGTTATGATGACTTGTATTTAAACTGTTTAACATAAACCTATGAATTTCACTCAACCTTTGTGTTGACTTTTTAACATGTTTATCTTAGGTAATTGAGCATCACATGGCACGGAGTGGTACGAACTTGAAGATGGCTAAACTGTTATCAGTCATACTTTATGTTTTCATGTAGATTTTGGGACCTCTGTTTGTAAAAACTCTGATGAAATAATGAATGATAACTTCTCTTTTAAAAACGTCTCTTTTGAGTCGTTTTCTCTCATTATGATTATTGTCCTATGAAATAATATCCCAGATTAGCTTCCGCTGCTATATGTTAAAAATGGGGGTGTTATAGCAAGAGCTTAGTATGAGGGATTTTTGATACGTGTTTAATCACATATCAATTCTCTTTATTAAAACGATCTTAAATGATCAATAATATATGAAAAATACATTGTATATGTATGTTTTATGAATTATGTCTTGCAGGTAACGGATATATCAAAAATGGATAAAAACAAAGCCAAATTAGACAAAACCGAGCACGAGATTAGAAGAGAGTGAGAAAAGCTAAGCCAAAGGTGTATTCATTTTTAATGGGTTAACCCGTACCTGTTTTATGGGTCGGGTCAGCCCATTATCAATTTAATGATAAAATTATAAGTCCAAATCCAAGTCTAAATTATCTAAATTCAATCCATTAGCCTTGTATCTTATCCTAGCCCAAGAAAAATAACCCAAGCCTGATACCAATACCCTGAGCCCAAGTCAAATGATAAAACACGGGTCAAGTTTATTGTACTCCTTTCCCTCCTATTTTACCATGCAACGAGTTTACACAGGGTAAACTATACTTCTCCACACAACACGCTCTCACCCCTTTCTTCTAGAAGACTTTAGCTTGACACTTCTGACACAACCAAGTTCATGTTGGCGATCCTAAGCACAATGATTGGTGAATTAAACGTGTATCAAATCAAAGGCTGTGATTGATTGATTTAAGGCGGTTCTGATTCAAGGGTTGAGATCAAAAGGATTAAAGGCGCTCCTTGACCTAGAAGCTTCCTCTTCCTGCTATAAATAGAGAAGGGCTCTATCACACAAGAGGATATCTAGCTTAGTGTAGCTTTTAGTAGCTTATTTAGTGTAACTTTAGCTTATTGTCTTTTTATTAATGTAATTTCCTTTTAAAAAGCCTTGAAATCTAATTTGATATTAATCAAATTCTAGTTTCATTTAAATTGTGATTTGAATTTATGTTCTACTTTTACAAAAATTCATTTTAGATTTGTTTAAATGTGACTTAATAAGCTCAATAAGCTCTCTATTACTAATAAGCTAGATTTCATTCAGTTTAGCTTTTTAAAATCTAAACTAAATAGGCATTCACTCAAATCCACTCAAAAAAATTAAATAAGCCATTTGGAAGATAAGCCAGAAATGGAAGGGCTTATAGGGCTTATGCAAAGCTTAATGTATAAGCTAGCTTGATGATTAAGCTCTTGTGAGCAATATTAGATCCCTGTTTTGAGCTTGGGATCAAGGTATGTCTTATTTTACTTTTTAGCTTAAATTTATGTTTTAGCTTATTGCACTGTTTATATGCTTATTTCTGCTTTTTATTTGCTTATTTGTGCTTATCATGTTCTATATTAGCTTAAAATGTTTAGTTAGTAGCTTAATATTAGTTTGATTAGAGTTTCTTAAAATTTGTCCTATTTAAGTCAAACTGACTTATTAGTGTAGCTTATTATCAAGAGCTTAATTTTCCTAGGTTTTTGCTTATTTGTCTTAGCCATGCATTATTCTTCATCTATTTTCATAATTTGAGGTTTATCTAGGTCTGTTTTAGCTTAAAAATTGATTCTCTAAGTTTAAAGGAGTGTTTGGCACAAGCAGTCTTAACATAGTTAAGACTGCTAGGTGTGCTTTTTGGGGTTTAAAACAATTTTCATAAGCTCTAACTAAGTCTTAATGATAGTTTTAATAAGCTTTGATTAAGCTTTGTTTAGTTTTCTAGCTGTTTTAACAAAATCTCAAATCTGTCATTCCTAATGATGTTCTAAACTGCTTATTGCTTTGATTCATAAAAATATGCTTAAGGTGCAATGTTTAAGTGTTCAAATGAGTTTTAAATGCATCAATATTCATCTGTTTTTGCTTAGTAGTTTTTAGGAAATCCTTTTGAATGATTTGGATCATAAACAGTCAAGTATCATGATTTGTTCTTAAAAATCCAAAGTTTGCTGATAATTTGAGGACAAAGCTTAGCTTAATTTAGGTTAGTTTTTTTTTGAATGAGCTTATTATAGTCTAAGCTCAATCTGTTTTTTAGCTTATAGTGTGTCAAAAGTATTTTAGAGTCCTTAAATTTTAGCTAAAAGTAGTCATTAATTTTCTAAAAAGCCAAAAATACTAGGGTAGTCTGTAATTTTTAGTTTGCCTTTTCTAGCTTATTTCCTTAATTAGTTTGCTTAGTTTTTGCTTATTTGAGTTATTAGCTTCTAGTACTTAAACTATTTTCAGTTGTCAGCTTATTCTCATTGCTTATTTGTCCTAAGTTTCAGCTTAAATTTGGTCAAAAATCCTTTAAAAATAGTTTTGGGTCAAACTGTCTTAAAGCTTTTTAATGCTTTTTAGCTTATTTGTTCGCTTATTTCCTGTCATTAAGTGCTTATTGGGTCTAGAGTAGGGTCTGTGTTAGCTTGTTTTCCTTTTGTTAGCTTATTAGGGGCTTATTAATGCTTATGAACTATATCAGTTAAAGCTTAAAGCAAAAAAGACAAACTGTCATTTCATTTGTGCTTATTCTAGCTTAATACTAAGTCTGGCAAAAAGTTCCTTTATTAAAGTTTCTTATTTTAGCTTATAGATTAGCTTTTTCAAAATAAAAATAAAAAAATTGCTTTTCCAAAAAGGTAGGTCACAAGGTTCGAACATGTGACCTCCCCCTTAACACACCAACACCTCAACCAACGCGCCCTTGGGTCTTTTTCATAATCCATTTGTTTCATTTATTTCTTATACTAGAATTAGTTTTGAGCTTATTTGGCTTATCTATTTTTCACAGCTTATTGGAATAAGCTATGATTCCCATTTTTCTTCCTAAACCTTTATTATTAGTTCAAGAACTTTTTTGATTTTTTTATAATTTTCAGTTTTCATTTAATATTTTCAGTTAAGTTTTTAGTTTAAAAAGCTTTAAAATTAGTTTTACAAATAATAAAAATTCAAAAAAATAATAATTTCTGTTTTCAAAAATTACTTTAAGTCATTTAGTTTAAGAAATTTGCATTTTGAGATTTTAGAGTTTTATTTTGTCTTATTTGGTTAATTAGTTTGTTTTAATTTGCTTTAATTGTTTTTAAATGTCGTTAAAAATTTTAAATTGCTTTTAATTCTAGTTTAGCGTGCCTTTTATGTGCTTTCCCTTTGCATTTTTAGATTTAGAACCCAAAATCCAAAATATTGAATATTCAAGCACGCGATCACGAACCGAAACAAGGTTTTCAATTCACGCTTCGTCAGGATATGACATCCGGGAGATAAAATATTATTTGTCCTTAATCAATTTTTGTATCAAACGGGATTCTCTCTATACTATTACTTATTTGGTATTTTAGGATATATATATATATATATATATATATATATATATATATATTTTTATATATATATATATATATATATATATATATATATATATATTATATATAGACTGTTATATTCGAATCATATGTCTGCTTGTGTGTGTTATTGTGTCTTAAATTGATCCAAGTTACAACAAATCTGTGTCAGTCTCTCAGGCTGAAAACCCCTCTTTTATCCGTTAGAATTAGGATTAACATAGGTTTAGCATAGTTTTAACATAGAATATAATTTTCATAGTTTAAATTAACTTAGTTTAGTAAACCAAAATATTGAGAAAATAAAAGATTAGTTCTCGCTCTTAGTGATCGACACCCTACTTACCATGAAACTTCATCTGATTGGGTACACTACCTGTTAAAGTGGTGTTTTAGGTAACCTCGGAAAAATATAAATTTAAAACTTGAATACTCTAATAAATTACCTACACACAACGACACATCACTCATGATTTCTTTATGGGAAGGATTCGAGAAGTTCTTGAGCATTGCAACAAGGTTGTGCCTGAACTGACTTTTACAAAGACTAATGAGATGATCAACAAGGAAATTCTATGTTTTTTTAATCTTGCAGTTAACAAGGACCGTGAATTTGATCCTATAAAGTCACAAGAAATGATCTCTAAGGAATTTGCCAATCATGCACCAAAAATGATTGAAGAAGTGTTTTGAAAGCACAGGCAGCATACAACTCTTCATCTTTATCCAATAAGAAGTTCATCAACTGCTGGAAAATTAACCACTGATCTTCAACAACAGCTATATTTGAAAATGAAGTCAACACCTCAAGATCAAGCTGTTGATCGAGAATTATAGGAAATTTTGAAAGCCAAGTTTGAAAAGAAATAACTTTTCGCATATCATGATAAATATCATAGGAATGCTAATCCTCCTGAAGGTGGAGAAACATGGCGAAAAGATATTTTGGTTATCAAAAGGGAATTGAGAAAAAGAAACTTTTGTGAATGGAAGACCAATTCTATCGACGATGAAGCGTCTGTAATAATCAACCCTTAGGGGGAGATTGTTAGAATCAAGAAAAGTGTTTATTATTATATGAATTGGTATTTGTATAGTTTTGTTTAGTTTTATAGTTTTATTAGTAATTATAACGTAATAAAGTCTATCTTGGTCAAAGTTAAGTAAAGTTGACCAAGGTTTGACTAAAGTTAGGAAAATAGAATAGGATTAGCAATAAGTATAAATACCCATCTAGGAGGGGTATTTATACAAGTCTTTACATTTTTGTGATTCACTTCTCCCTCCCATTTCTATTTTCCCTTTGAAATGAAAATTTAGAAAATGATGAAAAATACTCTCTAGCTCCTCTCTTCTATTCTAACACTTTCGTATGATTACCATAATGCAAACATGACATATAACACCTTCACCACCACCATCACCTTCATCGTCATCATCGCCACCACCACCAGCCAGATATACCCTACCACCTCGCAAGAGGGTTTAGATGACCTAATCTCAGCCAGATACTCCCGAAGAGGCTATGGTTGAGACTATTGCACCTCACAGGAGGATAGATACTTATCAATGGGAGTGGGTAGAGCCCATGCTTCATGATCGGGGTTCCAAGGAGGGTCTACCCTAGAGACTTAAGGTTGGTGAGAGTTCAACGATAGGGTATAAGAACTCCATCACTAGACAACGTCTTTAACACACCATTCCATTGCTTGTGGTGAGGATGGCTCACCATGAGAGATAGATCCATGCTTTGTAGGATCACATGGACGAGCTTCCACATGAGAGATTTAATGCTATGCAGCTGCAAATCGATGAGTTCTACCCCAATACTGAGGATGCTCAACAGGACAAGGATGCCACCCTAAATGCACTAGAGTTGGCACGTAGACGAATTACATAATTAGAGGCACGTCTTAAAGAGAGTGAGGATAGGGAGGCAGCACTCTAGAGATGAATAAGAGCTTTGGAGGAGCGATTTGGACCACCTGATAGAAGCCTGTAGATTAGTATCATTTGTGGCTATCTTTTATTATTGTACCCTACTAAGCCGAGTAGTACTTGACTAGTAGCATTAATAAGACGCTTGTACTCTTTTATTTATGTAAAATGATGTATCAAGTATTAAATCTATTATGTTGGTTATGATTGTATTATCTTGTGATGTTGATTTATTTTGCCATGGTTGTTTATATTATATCTCTATATGTCATGACTTTACCTTATACGAAATCTTATTGTGTATTGTTATCTTTTATAATTTTGAAGAAGTTGCCAGCAACAAGACAAGGTCTAGGTTCTGCCGCTATTAAGAAAATGATAGTCTAGCGTGTAGCTGATGCGATGATAGCCTATGAGGCTAACCAAAATAGTGGAAATGGATTTAACAATGAAACAAGTGGTAGTGCTGGAGGTCTGGAGCACACAGCTCATAGCTGCTCCTATAAGGAGTTCTTAACTTTTAAGCCCCGTAACTTCAACGGGATAGAAGGATCCATTGGTCTAACTTGATGGTTTGAAAAGATGGAATATGTGTTCCACATCTGCAACTGTGCAAAGAATTGTCCCATGAAGTATGCTATGTGCACCTTGCTGGACGATGCACTGACTTTGGTGGAACGCTTATGTAGAATCAGTTGGACTGAATGCTGCTTATGAAACAACATGGAAGGAATTGAAGCAGGTGATGATTGATTAATATTGTCCAAGAAATGAAGTACAGAAGATGGAGACTAAACTATGGAATTTGTTAGTTAATGGAACTTACATTGTTAGTTACACCAAATGTTTTTAGGAACTAGCATTGCTTTGTCCAACCATGGTCTCACTCGAATACAAAAAGACTAAGAGATATATATGGGGTCTCACGAATGATATTCAGGGGAATTGTGGAAACCGTGGAGGGGGTGAATACGTTTCCGTTTAAAAACTTAAATTGTTTTGTATCAAATTGTCGATCAAGCATGACATAATATGAAGACTGTTCATATTAGTTCTACACTAATTATACATATAGTATCAAAGCGTTTCACAACAATACAAACCTAAGCATAATATTCACATCTATTCACGACACAAACATAATCAAAACTATATAAGAAACACAACACGCAATTATCTATATAATGCAAGTATAAATATAAAGCGATAAATGCGAGTATAAATGTAAATAGATAAGTAAAAGGAAATGCAACCCGGACACGGTGATTTATAGTGGTTTAGTTACGAAGATCCCCTTTGCCCTACTCTACTCCCTGAGTACGCAACTCGAGAGTTACTTTACTAGTCAACAAGCTCCCTTTAGGTGGATAAATCCGTACACATGTAGCTTACACCAATTTCTGACACTAAGCCAAATGTCAAGTTCTAATCTTAGCTAGAACCGATCTACCACTCACACTTGTATTTTGAGGCCTAAAATACTAACCGCTCTCATGAGTATTTACTCACCTAAATACATCTTGATCTACTCGATCCAACTAATAAATAAGTTCTTAAGACATTGACTCAATCTATACATCGGGAATGTAACACATGTCACGAATGCACCAACTATAATACATCGTATCTTGACGATTAGGAGCATTCTTCTCTTGCACTTAGAGAGGAAAGATTGGATCACTTGTAAACAAATGTTTAAACAAGTTACATGATCAAAGAATAAGTAATGTGTTTGCTGATTTAGAACAGAAAAATAAGTGTACAAAAGGTGAAGTAAATTCGTGGGTACAGTCCACTATTTATAGACAAAGCTGGGAGCAAAATAAAGTGGCAGGCCCCCCAAGCTCAATGGTCGGCCCCCTTATTAATCAGGGGGCCACCCCATGTAGGACGCTCCTAATTTTGTCCTGATTTAGAGAAATGTTTTCTAAGGAAGGTTTTTCTGATTTTAGGGGGAAAAGTTTGATTTCAAATATTTATTTGAATTAAAACATTTCTTATAATTACAAAAAATATTTTGTCTAATTTATTTTGTAAAAAGGTTTTGTTACATTTATAAAAATGTAAAGTTTAGGACAAAATTTATTTCTTTGATCATCCAACAAATTTAAAGTTTGTTTGTTCATACCTTTAGTGATCTACGTCGGGTGCAAACTTATATTTGTTGTTGAAGCAGACTTGAGATGTCGAGATGTTAACGTATGAATGCATTGATGATTTTTAATTACGAGTAACTTGCGCACTTTATGTTATGTGTTATAAGTTACATGTTTGTCATCACCAAAATACAAAGAGAATGTATAGATTAAATATTGTAACATTTGCACTAACCACCTCCCCCTTTTTGATGATGACAAAATATGTAAACTATAAATCATAGTAAAATGTATAAGTTACTCGCTTACACTTCTTCTCCCCCTTTTGTCGAAACAAAAAGGTGGACACTCCAAGCCATCTATTCCAATATGTGAGACTTTTACTACACTCCATTCTTGAAACAAAAAGGCAAGCTTGCATCATCCCCAATGAAGTCTTGCTCATATCAACCCCGTTTAATCATCCCAAGTATTCTACTTTGAGGCACTCGAGCTCCCCCTAGCTCAATGAACTTGTATAATGCTTGCATCTCTTGTATATTGACTCTAGCGGATCCATGTATCAAATTTCTTACAAACTCCAAACCTACATGAAGGGTTAGTTTTGTGCAATAGAATATATAAGAGAAATATAATAGGGGTGGAATACACATGTCAAGAAATGTATAGATGTGTTAACGGTTGCAAATGTAATGAATTTGACATTTGCAAATGCTCCCCCTTGTTTGGGGCACCAAGGAATCGAGCTACGAAAGTGTGTGATATGTGAGAAATCACATATCTTTTCCATATCCAAAATGGCCCTTAAAATGATCAAAATATCCAAAAATATGCTTGTATTTGTGTATTTTGTTGTTTGTGGATGTGTAGGAACGAATAATGCAAATATCACAAGAAAACGGTCAAAACCGGACAAACACGGACACGGGAACGGATGGAGTGCACAAGAGCCGGAATTTTCTAGCAAAAGGTCAACTAAGTCAAGTCTTGGTCAACAATGGTCAACTCACAAAATGACAAAATCCTCAAAATACCATAAAAACCCTTATTGTTAACTCATATTCACAAAAAGACCCAAAAACCCTAACACCGTTAGCCTTTTATTAATAAAGGACTAACGGTCATTAGTCTTTTATAACAAAACCCTTATTACCAAGCCTAAATCTAAACTATAGCCCAATTCTTTATCCCGGGCCCAAGTCAACCCTCACACTCCCCCGGGTCAAACTCAATTGTAAAAAGGAAAGAAAAGGCGCGAAATTCTGGTTTTACTGTTCATCATCTTCACCAATTACCCTGTGTAAAAATCAAAGGGTAAATCTCAATTAACGGTGTGGAACAAAGATTCGAGTACTAAGCATCATGTCAGCAAAAGGAAACGTCACCAAAGCCTCTGATTGGTCAAGCTTGCAAAAGGAATGACACGTGGGCTTACAGGAAACACACAAGGAATGAAAATTTAACACTAAATCTTTTGCTAAAGAAGCACAAGTACTTTGACACACGGATTGCCAAGTTGGCAATCCGTGTGCTTACTTATTTGATCCAACGGCTTAAACAAAGAATCTAATGATTGGCATTAAAGAAGGGTCGAGATCAAGGGGAGCGTCTAACAACTTGAGAGCCTAAATCCTTCCTATGAAGCTTATAAATAGAAGACCTCTTCATACACTGCGGGGAGTTATGGAATGAGATTAATTTTTAGTTTAAAAAAATTTAGCTTTTGTAATTTTTCTTTAAAACTATTTTAGCTTAATGTTTTCTTAAAGTAATTTCAATTTTCAGTATTGTAATCATCTCTTTCATCGATATAATTCAAGTTTTCTTAATATGCATTTTATTCCTTCACAAGCTCACTTTCATACAAAACATTGATTAATAAGCTGTCACTGTTTCATAAGCTCCTTATAAGCTAATCTAAATCTCATCTAAGTCTCTAAGCTTAGATTGAACTCAAATTGATCACTAAGTTACTCACACATTTAAAAACAGTTTAATACCTATGTTATGGATGGATTTGGTTGCTTTGGATGACAAGCTTACCTTGGAAGAGCTTATTGGACTTTACTAGCTTATCCTAGTGATAAGCTAGAGCTTGTTGATAGCTCATTTGAGCTTAATCTTAGCTTTGATTAGAGCAAAGGCTCCTGTAAGTCCTCTTTTTACAATTTTAGCTTAATTTTGCATTATTAGCTTATAACTGCTTAAATTTGCTTATTGCTGTTTTAATAGCCTTATTCTCTACTTATTTTGTTGTTTAATGCTTAATATGTAATATTAGTTAGCCTAGATTTTAGTTTGCTTGTTATGATATAAAAACTGTCAAAAATATAAAAAAAATAGCATAGATTAGTAGCTTATTAGTTCTGCTTATTCAATGGCTTAGATCTGTTAATTAGGACTATTTTTAGATTGTTATTATCTGGTATAACCTGTTTATGCATTAAAACTCATCTTCATAAGCTAAAACTGGATTTAGACTTTTTTTAGGGGTGTTTGGCACAAGGCAGTACTAACTCAAGTTAGAACTGCCAATGCCATTTGGTCTTTAGGATTGGTTGAAATTAACATTTGCAGGTTTATAAGATTAGATTTAAGGAAATTTATAGGTTTAAATTAGCTTTCATATATGTGATTTAGCTATAGTTAATTCTGTTAGTTTAAGCTCAGTTCTATTAGCATCATAAGCTTAAGTTTGTTTTTCTTAGAATAATTGCTCAATTTACATTTAGTTTGGTGATTTAAAAGTTGTAAAAACTAGCTCTTTATCCTGCATGTGTTAGTTTTGAGCTTTGATCACTATAAGTTCCAACTGCATCAGCAGTCTTAAAAGCCAAATAGCCAATTTCTAGCTTAAAAATCAGTAGGTAAAATTAGTTTTTAGCTTTTCATACTTAGACTTACTGGTAGGTGTAAGGTAAATGTCATCTCTCTCAAACTTATTTTGTACTAAAAAGTTTATTTGCTTATTTGTCTTTAAGCTCAAAAGTTGCTAGTTGTCTTTTCAAAAGTTTACTCAGCATATACTAAGTACAATAAGCTGATGTTAAGCCACTTTTTCATTGAGTAATTGATTTTTAAAAGCTGTTTCATGTAGCTTTTAGGACACGCTTAAAGTAGGAATAAAGCTTATCTTCTTAAGGTTCCATCTTTGAACTTATTTTTAAGCTCAAAAAGTGCAACCCTTGCTGTTTGTATGCAGTTTTTAGGCCTTAAGTGCTAATTGGCTCTTTTTGATTATAAGCATTATTTTCCTAGCTTATTTTAGGTCAATATAGCTGATTAGTTAGTATAAGTCTATTTTTTGATTATTTTAATTAGGTTTAGAACTTATTTTTAGCTTATTTGCATAATTAGCTTTAAAACCTTAAGTTTTTAAGCCTTTTAGTACTTCTGTCGTTTTTAGCTTTTTCAGCTTAATGTCCTTGCTTATTTTTGTTTGTATTTGCTTATTAGGTTTGTATTAAGCTTGTCTTAGCTTAGTGCCTTTCATTTGCTTTTTTGTGCTCTTAAATTTGTTCCAAAACAATTAGATTATAAGCCTTTAGGGGTAAAGTTTTTCTCGTTTAATTTAGCTTATTTATGTGCTTATTTTAGGTTTATAAAAATAGTTGTTTTGCAAAAGTAGCTTATTTTTAAGTGTTTTCAAAAGTTGTAAAAAAATGGCAAAAATTAAAACACTAGGGATAGTGGGAAGCCCCGGGTGTGCAAGACTCGAACTCGGGACCTCTACCACCCTCACCAAGCGTTTTAACCCCCACACACTCAACCATTATGCTACAATAGCTCATCCGGTATATCTTTGCACAATCTAATATTTATATATGTTTTAGGCTTTTAGTATAATAAGATGTTTTAGCTTATTACACAGCTTATTCGATAAGCTGTGTTTCCAAGCTTATTTTTCCTAGATTCCTCATTGTTCAAGCTATTTTTCGTATTTTTCAGGATTTTTTTTT
Source organism: Tanacetum coccineum (assembly GCA_026074375.1). Taxonomy (NCBI): domain Eukaryota; kingdom Viridiplantae; phylum Streptophyta; class Magnoliopsida; order Asterales; family Asteraceae; genus Tanacetum; species Tanacetum coccineum. Next base: position 112,271 of record BQNB010001216.1, read on the forward strand.
TTTTAAATAGTTTAGTATTTTTTTAAACATTTAATTTTTGTTTAAAATCATTTGTTATTTATAAAAAATTATAAAACATGTCAAAAAAAATTATTATTCTTTTTTAGAAATATTTTCTTGTAACATTTAGGAAACCTAGGAATAATATTGGTTTTGATTTAGTGGAGGGTTATCAATTGCAAAATTTCGATTTTTAAAGAACGAGATTGATTCCCGTTCATATTTTTAGTGATTTTTAGCTTAAAACTCCTTCGTTTTTAGTATAGTTTTCTTTGTTTTAGCTTTTTAGTCAATTAAGTCTTACAAAAAAACCAAAAAGATTTTTTAGCTTAATTTTGATTAATTTAGGGATTTTTAGGTCCGTTTCATGAATCCCAATTTGTTTTTTTAAGTTTTCCGTTATTGATTTCTTTGTAGTTAGTGTAATTGTTCTTAATTTGATCACTATTAGGATTTTAGAAACAAATCCTTCTTCAAACCAATTCAAAATCATTCTGTTCAAATAACCTAAACGTAGGTTCTCAATTTCATAATCTTTGGGAAAAACGAACCGGTATCAATTAACGGTTTAAAACGTGTAGTATTTTTATAAGATTTTTCCTACTACCTTTGTCCTCAAAGGTGGTTTTAGAATTTTCTATACTTTGAATATTATTACGTATTAAATTGAAACGATTAATTTTTGGCGCCGCTGCCGGGGATTTGTGATTAAGATTCTTTCGTTTGAAGTTTGTTGATCGTGATTTGGAGAACCTTTCGTCTTCGAAAGTTACGCTTTTAAGAAAATCAAAAATAAAAAAAATAAAAATTAAAAGTAAAAAATATTTTTCTTTTCTTTTTAATATAAGTAGAAGATTATTAAATAAGAAAAATACAAAAATATTTGCTCTTTCGGATTTTTTGATTTTTCTTGTGAATTCATTAAGGAATAAAAAAATCAACCAAGTTGGTAAAAGAACACCAACAAATAATACTTTCAATTGAAGTATTATCCATAAATAAGTTCTCGAACCAAAGATTAAAATTTTTTCATCGTTTGTGTCACTTACGAAAAAGGCGCACCTCTTTTGTAAAATTTATTTTACTTAAGAGAGTTACCCTAAGTTTGTTGATTATTCGGTAAACAAAAATATTTCCTTTTCTCATTTCTTTTATCATTTCATTTGTTTATTTAGTGCATGCGCACTAGAAATTCCAATTTTCCAAATAATTCAAACGTAACCATTCCGAGACGTCGAAATAAAGGACGTGCTCCAAACATAGTCGAACCCGAGCTTCGTACTATCGTTGCACCAATGGCAGAACGTTCAATGGAAGAGCTACTCCGTGCACCCACGGAAGGGTTACGAGAAGCTATCGTTTTACCAGAAATTAATACGGATCATTTTGAGATTAAAACAAATTTGTTACAATTTGTTCAAGCGAACCCGTTTCATGGTTTAGAGAACAAAAACCCTCATGCTCATATCAATAGTTTCAAAAGGATTACCTCGACTCTACGATTTAGGAATGTGCCAAACGATGTGATTAAGCTAATGATGTTTCCATATTCACTCGAGGGGGCTGCTAAAACTTGGTACGAGAAAGAACTTCCTAATTCAATCTTGATTTGGGAGGATCTCGTTACCAAATTCGTGAATCAATTCTTCCTTCCTTCGAAGACCACTCACTTAAAGAATAAAATCTCTTGTTTTACCTAAAAATTCAATGAGTCTTTTAGTAAAGCATGGGAACGATTTAATGAAATGCTTAGAGCTTGTCCTTACCACGGATTTACAGAGTTAACTCAAGTTGATACCTTTTATAACGGATTAAATGACAACGATCAAGACTCCTTAAATGCCGCGGCGGGTGGAAATCTTTTGAGTAAGACGACTAGAGAGGCGTTGAATATAATTGAGAATAAATCAAAAGTGCGTTATTCACGAAACAAACTAAATGCTTCTAGGATGAATACGAATTCTAGGGAAAGTGTTAGTAAGACGGATGAGAGAATTGATAAGCTTGCGGATCAACTTTCGACCTTAGTCGAGATTGTTTCTACGAAAGTTGTCACTCCCGCTTCGGTTAAAGCGGTTGAGGAAACTTGCGTTACTTGTGGTGGTGCCCATTCTTGGTATAATTGTCCGACTACCGATAACAATCAAGCTAGTGTTTGTGCGACTGCGGGTACTTACAATCAAGTTAACCCTCCTAACCGTGTTAGTAATCAAATGGCACCACCCGGTTTTGCTCAGGTGTAAAACAATGGTCAAAGTAGGTTTAATCAAAATCAAGTTCAAGGGAATAATTTTAATCGGGGAAATAATTTTCATGGTAATCAAGGTTTTCAAGCTCAAAATAATCATGTTCCAAATTTTCAAAACCAAGGATTTCAAAACCAACCTTTTCAAATTCCTAATAATCAAGTTTAACAAGAGATTTCAAATGGTTTTTCGAGTTACAAGAGAAATAACGATCAAATGATGAGAAACATGCAAAATCAAATCAACTCGTTGAAAGGAGACCTTAAGAATGAAATTTAAAACATGATAAAATCTCAACAAGCAGTCATGATGAATCAACAAACTAATTTTCAAAATAATTTACAAAACATGATAGGTGGATTGTTTCAAAACCATGCCTCAACTTCGGGTACTCTTTCGAGTAATACCATTCCAAACCCGAAGGGTGAGATAAAAGCGATCACTACTCGAAGTGGTGTTGCTTACAAGGGACCCTCGATTCCTACTAATCCTTCTCCTAAAAAGGTAGTGGAACGAGAAACTAAGGAGACAACGGATAAGGAGCAATCTAATTTCCAAGGAAGTACCGCTCAAATCCCACCTCCGGTTATCCCCATTCCTATTCTGGAACCCGATGTTCCAAAGAATTTACCTAAGCCAAATATTTCATATCCTTCACGACGAGATGATCAAAAGTCCCTTGATAAAGCTTCAAATCAAATGGATAAGATCTTCCAAATCATTCAAGATTTACGCTTCGACATAAGTTTCGTGGATGCTTTGTTTTTTATGCCAAGATTTGCTCCTACGATTAAGAGTTTGCTCATGAATAAGGAAAAGTTGCTTGAGTTAGCTAAGATACCGTTGAACGAGAATTACTCGGCAATACTCCTTAAAAAGATTCCCGAAAAGCTTGGAGATCTCGGCAAGTTTCTTATTCCATGTGATTTTCCAGGAATGGATGTATGTTACGCCTTGGCCGATCTTGACGCGAGCATAAATCTTATGCCCCTTTCTATTTGGAAAAGGCTTTCTTTACCTGAACTTACACCAACTCGGATGACTTTAGAGCTAGCAGATCGATCAATTACTCATCCTAAAGGAGTCGTTGAAGACATTTTTGTCAAAGTTGGGAATTTCCATTTTCCTACTGACTTTGTTGTTGTTGATTTCGAAGCCGATCCTCGAGTTCCTCTCATACTTGGGAGATCCTTTTTGAGAACCAGCCGTGCTTTGATTAATGTGTATGAAGGAGAGCTTATTTTAAGGGGAAAAATGAACAAATAACTTTTCATGTCGATGGCACGTCAAAACATCCTCAAAAGCATGTAAACAAGTCAATTAAAATGGTTAATGACACATGCAAGGATAGTTTTAAAAGGTTTATTGACGTACCTGCTCCAGTTTGCTTACCCCCATCGGAAGATGACAACGATAAAAAGGAAAAGCAGGAAGTAAAGAATCTCGCAGAGTCGATAGCTAAACGTCAAACTCAAATTACACCTTGTTTGAAGAATTTTAAAGTTATTTTCAAGGAGAGCATTTTTCATTCAAACAAAACACCTCAAGTTTCTTCGGTTTTTGTAATCACATCCACGTTACCATCTATTGAGCCCAAGGATTTTCTTATAATGGGGGACAAGCACCTTAGTACTTTTAGTGCTGAGGAAATTATCCCAATCCCAAGAGAATCTGAGGATACATCCAGTAGTGATAGTAAGAACGTTTTACCTTCGTATGATGATTTCTCTTCCATCAACGTTTCACGTGATGATTCTGTGACTTTCTCTAACCCTCTTTTCGAATTTGATGTTAATTTCAAATCTAGTGACATAAACCCTCTTTTTGATGAAGTATTAGAGGACATCGAGTGCAATGATTCTTATTATTCCAACCTTGATGAGTCGACCTTCCTAGTCACACCTCTTTCTGATTCTAATAAGGATGAGTGTCTCGCTCCAGGAGACGACATTGAGATTCTACTTTACCATGATCCGTCTACTCCTATGAAAAGCATTGCTTCCATTCTCGAGGGATTCATCGATGATCCACCTTTCGAAGAGAATGATGATTTATTTGATTTGGAATGTAAAACGAATGATTGGAAAAGAATTTTGTATGATGCTCCAATTGATAAAGCTGAATGTTTCGACCCAGGAGGCGACAATGATGAGATCGATGCTTTTCTAGCTATCGAAGTTCCTACGTATATTGAGGAAGGTTATTATGACTCAGAGGGAGACGTAATCTATCTTGAGAGTTTGCTTAGTGATGATACCACCCATAATCTCTCTCTCGAAGTGTTTTTCGATCATGAACCACAACACATTAAGAATGAATCAGACCATGATACTTTGATAACTTTTTCTCCCAAGAGTGATCCTCTTCACCATAAGTTCGCTGGTGAAGTCATTACGATTCCTCCAAGAATTGTTAGAGAGCACGAGGATTATATTAGTCGTATGTGGTTGCTATGCGGTAATTCATCTTCCCGGTCGCCAGAAAATTTTCATACAATTATCGAATTTCTTCCCACATCTACTACCCTCATTGAGGATAGTGATTCTAATAGGGAAGAGATCGATATATTTTCCGGACCAGATGATTCGATACCACCAAGTATTGAAAGTGATTTTGACTCGGAAGAGGATATTATTGACAACTTGCTTAACGATGATCCCATTCCCGAATATGAGCGTTTAACCTTCGACATGGAACCCGATGTGCCCATGATAAACAATGTTGATGAGCTTAATGAAGATGAATGTTTTGACCCAGGGGGAGGTGAGATTAATGTTGAAGTTGAAGATTCCTTCACATTTGTCATTCAGACTTTTCTCCCGTATATCACTTACCCTGAGGTTTCTCCTTTACTTTCCTCCACTAAGAATGAGGACACCATTTTTGACCCCGGCATCTTCGCTTTTCTTTTTTTTTCTCAAGAGCCGATAGTAGTTAAATGTTTCATGGAATTTTGCTCTTCCACTTGTTTCATCCCCAAGGACGAATGAATTCAGGGATCGAGTCAAGCTATGTGACTCGGTTACCAAAAACAAAGCGCTTCGTGGGAGGCACCCCATGCTTATCCTTCTATTTTCTTTCTTCTATTGTGATGTGAGGAGGCTTGTACTCTTCTGATTCTTGTTGTTTGTGCTTGTGATTGTTTACAGGATTAACCCAAAATTTTCTGAAGACTCTCGTGTTCAGTGTTTTGTCCTGGTCCACTCGAGCTTCCTAGCCTTTGCTTGACATTAGTTTGGGGAAATCCAATATCCTAAGATTATTATCGACAAACATTTATCTTTTAGCATACTTGATAAACGACTTAAGATTTTTGTGATACTTTCTTCATGCTTAGATTATGCATTCGACTTTTTGAGTTCTAGTATGGGGTTTTTTTAAGTCTTAGGCTAGGAAACATTGAGGACAACGTTTAATTTTAGTATGCGGTAGTATATCTTCGATATAATCTTACCTACCTTTGCCTGTTGTTCTCACGTACCCCGTTTTTACCACAAATTTTAAAAAATTTTATTAGACTTATTATCTAGTTAATTTGTTCTTATTATAATTTATTTTTTTATTAAATCAAAGAAAAAAATAAAAGTAGTTGTCGAATGTAGGTTTTTCCCATTGGTGAGAACAAAAGTAATTTTGACCGACCGGTTTTATATCATTCAGCTTTCTCCTTAACTGAAAATAGATTGATTTTGGCTAATCTTTTATTCAAGGAGTATAAAAAGTTAGGTCTAGCTTAAAAAGTCAAGACTTTGCAAGTTTTGATTTATTAGAGTTTAAGATTGTTCCAGGTCTATGTGACTTGTTAAAGTGCCATTCTTATTCATTAGGCTAAGTATATATGAGTTTTCCCTTTATTAGAAATTTTAATTGTAAAAGAACAGAGTGGATAGAGTAGAGTTTAGTTTTTGATGCTAAACATAGAATAGTAGATTTTTTAAGATCATAAGTGTTAATGTGTGGCTTTTTCTCCCATTAGCTTGTTTCCAACTTTTATATATATCTATTGAATAATAAAGTTTCTTTAGGTTTGTGCGATTCTTAGTTTAGTTCCTTTCGTAGAGATACCCTTGGTGAAAGTAAGGTAACACATCGAGGTTTGTCAGTGTATGTGGGGAAATTAGGACTACTGGACATGGTCGCTCGCATACTGATGTGGCAGTTGTTAAGGACAACCAAGATTTGATAATTTGGTTAGAATAATAAGTTATTAATAAACCGAAGCCGAAATAAGACCACTACCTCTTGCCGGCTCACAACCGATGTTGCAGTCTTCTAAATAAGGCACATAGTTATAATAATCCGAGACTGATAAAAGTTTGTTGCATCTTGCCGGCTCACAACCGATGTTGCAGCCTGCATCTTGCCGGCTCACAACCGATGTTGCAGCCTTCTAAAAGGTCGAGGGTTACAATTGCATAAATGTTTAATATTAAGTTTGAATTAATAAATAGATTTCTTTTTGTTAAATTTAAATATGCTTTTGAACTTTGACTATTCTATTTTAAGTCTTTAAGCTATGTATATACGGGAAACCTGAGAGTTTTTGAAACCTAAGGTCCGTGAGTCCCGATACTAGTCTCTGTGGGGTGTCAAAAGCCTGGTCACTTAGCCGCAAGGTTGGGATGTGCCGAGACGAAAGTCGCTACATGGGATGATCTCGCCTTCAAACTCATTATTCTCGGGTGGAACGTGAAGCATAGTATTTTGCAAAACGTTGATCCATGGTTGAAATTCAAAATAGCACATTCACCTAAGATATAATAATTGTCGGGAGTGAAAAGTTCACAAGTTGCATATATGAGTAGTGTTAGCATCTTAACTGATATTTAGCGGTGATTTCGTTTTAAGCTTGGTTTGGAGCAAGTGAAAAATCGGGGACGATGAATTTATCCTTTTTGGGGCATTCTCGGATCGAAATGCATCTTGTTCTATGATCCCTAACGGTTATGGAAATAACAAAAGTCGAAATATTCTAGGTAATTAAAAAAATCATCGTAAAAATGGAAAAAGTTTTGAAAAGTGGAAAAATGGGGTGTTTTAAAGCTTGTGATTTCTTAACTCTCCCTACAAAAGTCTTTGCTACTTTTCAAAGATTTAGTTTGGGGAAGTTTTTGAGGTATTTGGTTTTAGAGCATATAATATTGCGTGAGGACACACAATCACTTAGTTTGGGGAATTTTGATATGTGAGAAATCACATATCTTTATTATATCCAAAATAGCCCTTAAATGATCAAAATATGCAAAAATATACTTGTATTTGTGTATTTTGTTGTTTGTGAATGTGTAGGTACGGATAGTGCAAAAATTATAAGAAAACGTTCAAAGCCGGACAAACATGGACACGGGAACGGATAGAGTGCACAAGAGCCGGAAGTTTCTAGCAAAAGGTCATCAAAAGTCAACCCTTGGTCAACCCATAAAAGAAAAAAAATCCTCAAAATACCATAAAAAACCTTAATGTTAAATCATAATTCACAAAAAGTCCCAAAAACCCTAACACCGTTAGCCTTTTATTAATAAAGGACTAACGGACGTTAGTCTTTTATAACAAAACCCTTATAACCAAGCCCAAACACCCGGCCCAATTCCTTTTAAAATAAACCCCGAGCCCAAATCAACACCCCGGGTCAACAAAGTTATAAAAAGAAAAAAAAGAGGCGGGAAAAACCGTTTTTTACTATTCATTTATCGTCTTCATTTTTTCCTGCTTAAAATCAAAGGGTTAATTCAAATTGATGATGTGGCATCAAGATTTGAGTACTAAGCTATGAGCTCGCAAAGTTAGACGTCACCAAACCCTTCTATTGGTCAAGCCGGGACATGGGTATGGCACATGGAGTCAAGGAAGCACACAAGGAATGGAAATTTTACACTAAATCTTTTGCTAAAGAAGCACAAGTACTCTGACACACAGATTGCCAAGCTGGCAATCTGTGTGCTCACTTATTTGATCCAACGGCTTAAACAAAGGATCCAATGATTGGCATTAAAGGGAGGGGCGAGATCAAAGCTTGGAGGAGCATGTTGAGAGACCTAGAAGCTTCTCTTTCAGCTATAAATAACAAGCTTCCTCACACACAGGAAGGGGAGTGGAGTGATGGAATTAGATTAATTTTCAGCTTAAAAAATTTAGCTTTTGTAATTTTTCTTTAAAACTGTTTTAGCTTAATGTTTTCTTAATGTAATTTCAATTTTCAGTATTGTAATCATCTCTTTCATCAATATAATTCAAGTTTTCTTATTATGCATTTTACTCCTTCACAAGCTCACTTTCATACAAAACATTGATTAATAAGCTGTTACTGTTTCATAAGCTTGTTATAAGCTCATCTCAAGCTCATCTAAGTCTCTAAGCTTAGATTGAACCCAAATTGATCACTAATCTACTTACACGTTTAAAATCAGTTTAATACCTATGCTATGGATGGATTTGGATGCTTTGGATGATAAGCTTACCCTGAAAGAGCTTATTGGACTTTACTAGCTTATCCTTGTGATAAGATAGAGCTTGTTGATAGCTCATTTGAGCTTAATCTTAGCCTTGTTTAGAGCAAAGGCTCCTGTAAGTTTCTTCTTTACATTTAAGCTTAAATTTACACTATTAGCTTTAATCTGTTTCATACTGCTTATTATTTGCTTATTTTAGTTTAGATTAGTGACTACTTCCTTTTCACTACATATATAAATATTAATAAATATATAAATATATATAGCAAATTGAATAATATCAATGATAGTAGTATAGTAAACCGGAAGTATTGGTTTCTCACTTCGTTATCCACAAAGATTAAAACCGGATCCGGGTCGTTCTTCCTGACGAGGCGTGAATTTGAAAATCGAAAGTCAGTTTGGATATCAATGCTTAAATGGAAAAGATATGGGGTTAAGTTTCTAAAACTACTAATAATATGCAAAAACAAATAAAAGAAAACCCTAAACAAAAGCAATTTAAGAAAAACGCGAAAACGGGAATTTAAGCCTAAAACTACAGGAAAGCATAAAAAGGCAAATGATTATCTTAAAATTCTACGGGAAGCATAAATAAGGCATAAGAATGAAATCCTAAGTCTACTGGAGCATAAAATTAAGGCAATTAGGCTTAAATCACAAAGACGAGAACGGAAATTAAAAACGAACGTGACTAAAAACCTAAAATATGAAAAATTAAACCTAAAGTGAATTTTTTTACTTTTCCTAATATTAATTGACTAAAAAGTAAGAATAAAGAAAACTAGAACGAAAACGGAGTTAAATTGAGTTCAAAAACGAGAAAACGATAATCGGGCCCGAAACCCGTTATTTCAAAATTAAAATTTTGCAAAAATGACCCTACGAAAGTTTTTCTATTTTTCCTAAGTGCATACTGATAAAATAAAATTTTCTAAAAAAGAAAAATATTTTTTTGATTTTTATTTAATCTATTATAATTAAAAAACAGTTTAAAGTAAATAAATGATAAAAAATATCAAACGATTATGAAAAATTCTGAAAAATTCATGGAAAATGCATTAAACTATAAAGATTCTATGAAAAATTCAAAACTGGAAATTCAGCTTATAAATAAGTTGAATATAAGCAAAACGAGCTTATATAACTATTGGGCCAACAAAGGGTTAAAACTTCAATAAACTCACATTCTACCGGATGAGCTAATGTAGCACAGCGGTAGAGTGTGAGTGTGTGAGGTGTTGCTTTGTAAAAGGGGGGAGGTCACGGGTTCAATCCCTGGCCTCTCTTCTTTTTTTATAAAACTTTTTTTTTCTCTTTTTTTTAAAACTTATAAAGGACACAGAATTAAACAAATTTAGCAAAGATACTTTTTACAAAAACTTAAAATAAGCAGAAAATTAAGTTTAGAAAGGCAGAAATGCTACTATATTACTCTAAGTCCTAAAATGCTTAAACTAGTGGTCAATTTTAATGCAAAATAAGCTAGGGGAAATGAAAAGTAAGCAAACACAAATGAGACCCTATATCTATTAAGCAGATGTAAGCAAGTTAAGCAAATAAAATAGACAGCAAAGCTAAAATAAGCTTATAAGCACTTAATCCAAATTCAGTAGATAAACACCCCAAGGGACGACTTTTGAAGCTTAAAAATAGCACTTAAAGGGAGTCTTATGGCTAAAGGCTTATAGGGGCTTATAGACTATCTAAGTGGCTTCCTAAAAAGGCAAAGAAAAGAAAATTTGGAATAGAAAGAAGCAGTGAAAAAGGGGCTAAAAACTATAGCATACTACTCTATATTTACTAAGTCCTAAGGATAAGCTAACTGAAGGGGCTACTATAGGGAAAAATAAGCAAGGCAAGGAATAAAAAGAAGCTAGGAAAGATCCTATTTTAACCTAAATAAGCAACTACAAGTAATACCAGGCCAAGGGACTTAAGCATATAAGCCAGAAGGACAATAAGCAATTTGGGGCAAAATTTGTAAACAAACAGCCAAGGGGCTCTTTTTTGGCTTAAATTTAAGCTGTTAGAGGGCTCCATTGGCTTAGAGCTTTTCTGAGCTTATAGAACAACTTATTGGCTTTCTATAAATGTAAAAAGAATGAAGATTTGTACAAAAATAAGCTTAAAAAGGAGGGCTAAAAAGAGGCTTTTAGCACCAGGGGAATCTTTTGTTGGCTTTAAAAGGTGCAAAAAGCAGTCCTACAATAAGCTTTAAAATAAGCTCAAAACCAACAATATAGTTAAAACAGATGGAGAGTGGCTCTTAAAGAGCATGTGCAACAAAAATGAAAAGCTAAAAAAACTTAAAACCATCTGATAAAATGAATTTAAAAAGACATATTTGAAACAAAATTCTTCTGACCAAAAAAAACTTGACAGTTTTGACATATGAAAAGGAGACTAAAGAACTCTTAACTATTCTTTTGACACATGAAATGACACTAAAAAAAGGTTCAAAAACAGGTTTGAAAAGCTTAGTCTACAAATCACCTTGAAACTGTTTTGGTCCAACAGTTTCAAGGATTCTTTTAGACCAATCTTAAAAACAGAATTTAGGACTTAACACTTTTAAAAACATATCATAAATGTATCAATGAAGCTTGCCAAAGATGGCAAAGTGTACCAATGGGTTGTTTTAACACTTTTTACCCGTTTGACCCACTAAACCAAACACCCCCTTAACTTTTATAAAACAATTCTTAAAACTGAATAAAAGGATAAAAATAAGCATTCACAATACGAGGCATTCAGTGAATATGTAAGGCCAACAAGAAGCAAGTTAAAGCTGACTTAAAGAACCAATAAGCTAGAACACATATGACAATTTAAGAGAATTCAAAAGACAATTTTTCTGCATAAAACTTAAAATTTTCATTAAAACTATAAAGCTTACACGACTTGAAAGTAAATAAAACTGAAAATTTAAAGACACAGCATTTTAAAAGTAAATTACACTAAAAACTACACTATTCCTACATCCTACATTCACACTTTAACTGTCTTCATTCTCTTCCTTTTATATGTTGCAAGTCATCTTTGCCTTGTGTGTTTCTTGTGTTTTTGATGTGAGAGGAAACAAAACTCAATCTTGGCCTTTAGTTAGTCTTGGTGCCCACTCAAAATCATCACAGCTGTTTGATTATCTTGGCCAATAGTTTGTTCTAGGATTTCCAAGGTGGCATAGAGGTGGGGTGCGTTGGTGGTGATGTTTTGGATGGTTATGGCAGGCTTTAAGCTAAAAAGACAGTGAATAGTGACAATGGAGGTGGGGTAAGTTTCTTGGCGGGAAAAAGTAGGGGGTACTGAGAGGTCTGTTATGATAACGCGGGATGAAGTTTTGGGGTTAGAAGGAGTTAGACAACATTACCCCCATCAAAGTGACATATGGAATTGCAAGACTCGTCCTTTGGGATATTATTTAGGGGTTTGGCAGTTTTGCCCCCTAAACTTGAATAATATTCATTTGCCTCCATGGTCCTTGTGTGTATAAGGTGAATGACTCGGCAGAAACGTCCCCATAACTTATAATTGGATTTTTGCTTGTAATAAATTAATAGCTAATGTATGGGTCGACCCGGCCCATTAAATAGGTGCGGGTGGGCCCATTAAGTATTTCTTCGTTTTTGGCTATGTCTTTGACTTTTGGCTTTGTTGGGGTTGACTTTTTAGATGCACAAACGTTGTCAAGTCGATCCGGAAATATCCGTTTTAGCTCCGTTTTCAATCCTTTTGCACCTTTGACCTCAGTTTTTCGCGCTCTTCTTTTTCAATTCCGCTCTCGGTTTGGTCCAGTTTGGCTTTGATTTTGTCCTTTAGTGAATATCTGGTACCTGCACAGTACAAACACAAAAACAAGCATATTTATGGCATTTTATGTGCGTTTTTGGTCGTTTAGGGTCATTTTATTAGGTAAAAGGTATGTGTAATTAACACCATACCCAAAATCACCCCATACTAAGACATTGCCGTGTCTCACGCAAATGCTATGAGTAAGCACTTAGAAAAACTAAAAATCTCGATCCGCTCGACTAATAACCCGAAAAGTAGCTAAGTGTTTATCGAAGGGAAAGTTCTAAGAATCAATAAGCTTCAACAAGTCCCCGTTTTTAATTAACCATTTTTTATTAACATACACTCTTCTTATACCTCAGACATAATTTTTTATCATTTTCCCATTTTGCGAGCAACTAAACTTCATTATTTGACTTTCGTTATTGGTTATAACGTGTTTAGAGGATCAAAAACTAAATGCATTATTGATACCAGAGAAATTTCCCAAAAAAAAGGAGTAAAATTCAATCGAGCCCCGACATTTATTGCACCTTGACCCAAACCAAGCTTAACGAAAACACCAAGCTAATTAAAAGTCTAAGATGCAGACAAGCTACTAATAATAATCTAACTTGTGACACTTTCACTCACCCGACAATTATTCATATCTTACGTGAGTGTGCATTTGATATTCAACATGATACAACCGTTTTACAAAATTCTAGTGTTTCACTTCCACCCGAGAATAATTGAGTTATGAAGGCGAGTTCACCAATTTGTAGAGCGATTTTTGTCTCGGACAATCAATCACAACCTTGCCTAAGATGACCAGGCTTTTGCGAGCGACCCCACAGACGACTAGTATGTGGGACTCACACGGACCTTAGTTCATAAACTCCTCAGGTTTTTGTATACACATAAGCTTATAAAATAGAATAGCTAAAGTTTCAAAAAGCATATTTGAATTATAGACAAAAAGATATCTTGTTATTTATTAACTTCACACTTAAATTAAACCTTATATGGTCAAAATTTTGTAACCACTCGACTTTTAGAAGGCTACAACATCGGTTGTGAGCCGGCAAGGATAAAAGCAAACTTTTATCAGATCTCGGATTATCATTCTTAACTATGGGCTTTCGTTAGAAGGCTGCACATCGGATTGTTGACCGGCAAGATACAACAAATCTTTTAATCAGCCCACAGTTTATAATTTATTATAATTTTTTCAATTTCATCATCATTTTTTATTATTATATGATATAGGGAAACAGCGTTCTTTTTTGAAAGAATTCAAGTATAAAATATAAACTAGAGGCATAAGTTTCTATGCTAATATTACATAATAAAAAAGTTATTGAATTTAAGTTAATCCTTGCACAAAATACACGTATATTATTCACAGTTTAGAACTATGGAGAAAAAGTGAACAAATTACACACATGAGCATCTTAAGACGTTCCAATACTCCTTGTTCTTAGCATCCAACTCATTACATAACACTATCATTTTTCGTTCTTCGCAGAATATTCGCGAACAGCTTAGTACTAATGTTAAGGCAACAAGCTAGAGCTCAACACGCTCACGTATTCGAGTCTAAACATTACTCTTATTTTAACCCACAGAAAAGTCAAAAATTGGACAATACACGTATTTTTTTATTTTTTAAAAATTTTTTAAATTTTTTTTTCATTTTTTAAACAATTTGTGGTAAAAACGGGATTACGTGAAAACAACAGCTGCAGGCACAATCAAATCGAAGATCCCCCCCCATACTAGAATAAACATTATCCTCAATGTTTTAAGAAGGGTTTCTACGTAAATCTAAGCCGTTTATGAATTATGCTAAAGATAAACGTTAAGTCGATTAATTCAGGATATTAGATTTCCCAAAATAGGAAGCTGAGAGCAAGTGAACTCTATGTGTCGAAAGGACAAAACTATGCGAGCACGAGAGGCTTCAAATCCGGGCCAATCCAGGACAAATAAACACCAAAACACAAAAAAACGAGAAAAGAAAGAGGCGAGCTCTCTTACAACAACAAAAACCTTACTTAGGCACATAGAAAGTAAAGATAGAATGGATAAGCATAGGTTACACCCAACACGAAGAAGACTTAGTTGTTGTTACACCAGTCTTGACCTAACTCGACCCCGCATTTCATTGGAGCGCAGTATGTGGCAGCAAGTGAAGATAAAATACTCCATCGGACTTTCATTTCAATGAGTTAGTGATAAACACATTGAATTTCATGAAGTTCCACACTCCGATAGATACCACACGCGGCATAAAAGAATGCGACATAAACGGAGAATGCCGAGGGTCAAAATCCGTACTTCATTTCCGCCAAGAGAGAGATAGGTGGAAACAAACATGGATACTTTTGAGATGGAAGCAAAAGATCCAAACAATATACGCGAACGAATAGTTTACACTTAAAAGTATGAAATCAGACTAAGGTGTGGGAATGGTGGTTAAAACATTAGGCACATGCAACACTGCTTGGTTCTCTTTGTTAGAGAGATACCTCCACCACCTCACACTTATACGAATATGCCGCGGAAACTCGGGCTCCCAATCTATAAAGGCAGAAGCGGTCGATCATACTCCGGTGGAGATATGATGCGAGCAAAGTTCAGGTCGTGCGAACTCTCATGATAAAAAATCACAATCCTATCAGGCAGGAGGTAATAGAGATTGATGAGGAAGATCAAAGAGAACGAATCATATGAAAAATCAGCAATGAGTAGTGTACTACTAAGAAAGTAGCCATACTCTTTTACTTCAATATGATCGTCATCAGAATAGAAAGCTTAATATCCAAAGAGAAATAATTGCTGAACGGCAGTGGTACTCAAAAAGTCCACTACTACCTCACTTCCAAAATCACAAGCAGAAGTTATTCAGATTCGGGTGAATAAGAAATTTATCAAAGGTGTTCAGTCTCCTCCAAGACAGGAGTAATGAGAGTGGAGGAGGACTTGGTCATGAACAGTCGGAAGATGGAAAAGGGATTATCTTTGTTGATGCGTCGATGCTAGCAATAAGAAGATTAGACATTCAAAAAAACAATTTTTCCACGAGGCATATCGTCTTTTGATTGTTAGAAGAATATCGATATCAAGTCATGTAATTAAAATCAACGATGCATTGCCTCCACTTCCAGTAATAACAAATCCTACACACATTTCTAAGACTGACCGCCTCAAGACATCGTGAGTGGATGCATCGACATAATCGATATCTCTATAAGAATCTCATCACTCGAAGATTAATCATTGTTAGAAACACGATGATAGTCCTTCAGAGTGTTCGTATGAAAGATCAACGAGGGGACAGGATAGTACAGGAAGAGGAGCACATCACACACACTGTCAGGACATTCATGCCTCTCAGACTCACTTGATTGAGGAACAAGGTCCTAACACTATACTATATTACTTCGTTGCCGATTCCGTTGCCGGAATGGTCAAGATGCTCGTCGCCCCATACGTAGAGAGTTAAATGGCTACCTGGTCGGAATAAAGACGAGGGTGCGATTAGAGCAATGGTATAGTCCTCGGGCATCATCGAGTAGCAAATGAGAAATCTTCAATATCGATCTCTAGCCGACATTGCTCTTCCCGCAATTCGCTTACTCTTCTTCCATCTATGTTGCATATATTGACCACCAACCATATCAACATACAGGATGTCATTTGCCTCATAAAGCTGTTTGAGAATTGAAAACTACATTTTAGAGCATTGAAAAGGACTATTTTGAACCATTGGAGATATGATGATTGACGTGTATAATTGCGGAGGGTTGAAATTGGTCAAAACCAAAAGAATGTATACTTCAAAGCAAGAAAACATAGACATCATGATATAGCCTTCATTCATTGTTTACATTGAGTAAGTTTCATTGAGGGACCGACCCACCAATCTTATCACAACAAAACAATATGTTGTTGAAAACATCGTGCAGTTTGTGAGAAAAATAATCCAAGCTTTGATTGAAACCACGCGGGTCCTGCATTGTAGACCAACCGAGACTTGAGATGGCGACAATCGTAACGCGTAATTGAGATCACTTTCCCATGACTCACAAGAAAGTATGTCACGTGATTGTGGTTGTGGTAGGATGGTTTTGCACACTTGGAGAATCCGTTAGAAGATAGCGAGAGCTTGAAAGAATTAATATGGTGTTCCATTCCCACAAATCCGACCAACTACACACCCTCATACTATATTTTCATTACCATCCACACTTGATTGGCAAACGTACCACAAGACGACTTGTTGTTTGGCCAACTTGCAAATTCCTGTAGATCTCATTCAGGTTTTGATTGTAAGATGGTTCAGCGGATTCGAGACTAATCCGATTAGCAGTGACCATGATGGTAACCATAATGAGCACTTTTGTCCCACAAGACTTACAAGTACAACAACGTTGACAAAAGATATCGTCTAAACGAAACAACCACACTCTTAGACAACAATGTGGTTAGAATTTGTAGAGGACTTTGTGAAGAATTTAACACCGGAGCCATTGTTTGACAGACGAAAGCGGACTCATGATATAACAAAGTTACCTTATCGTTCATCAGGGATAGACTATTAGGCAGTTGTCATGATAATCTTGACAACGACCATCACAAAATCTTACGTATTAGAGCACAGTTGGTCGACAATAATAACCATGAACCCGGTCCTAATCATAATCGAGAGGACAAAATTATTTTAAATTTAAAAAGGGGGTCTGTCTAGAGACAAGTCGGGTACGGGAACAGAGAATCTTGTCAACTCAAGACTCCCTTTTGAACAACCACATGTCTTTAGTGTAAAATTTTTCCATAAAGACGAACACTCTTTAAATCCGCGTACAGGGGGATTTCAAACGACGATCGTAGTGACGCCATAAGAATTAAACAATTGAGGGTTAAGAAAAGAATTAAATGGATAAGAAGAAAAAGAAGATTATTATTTGGCATTTACGGTAGTTTTTTAAGCAACATATTTCTTATTAACGGACAAAATAAGATAAGACAACTTAAACCAATAAGCAAACACAGTTTCACGTACTCTCTAAAAGCAAAAAACGACACAAAGGAGCGGAGGAGAGGGAAACGACGCACAGTTATTAAAAACCTTCATCCTTTCGGGTCCGTAGTCCTACGAACAAACCCTCCTTATACCCATCTTATAGTTTGTTTTATCAAATTAAAGTGAGCCAGTATGTCACACACATGACACAAAGGCAAGTATTTAAATCTTTTGTTCGGGGAACTTATTTATGCGATAATGCTAGCTTCAATTGAACGCATCTAATTTGATGAAGATATTTACTTGAAAAATTATGGATAACGTTTTTCTATTTTTGATTTGATTATATATTTTTTGTTTATCTATACTAATACTAAATACAAGAGACCATTGAAAAATAATTTGTAGTTTTTAATATTTTATAAAATAAAACAAAAATACTTCACAACGGGAAAATTAACTGCAACGAGGAAAGGTGGACTCTGTCAAAACTAATACGTTCAACACAATACGAAAATCGTTTCAACAAGCATCCAAAATCCTCCCCGGCAATCGGCGTATCCAAAAATATATGACCGTATAGCTTCCTTTCACATACATATAATAAAATATCTTATAAAATATATAAATAATATACAAATTGAATATTAACACAATGATATAGTATAGTAAACCCGCAAGCACGTTCTACTCTAC
The DNA here is from genome assembly GCA_026074375.1 of Tanacetum coccineum. Taxonomy (NCBI): domain Eukaryota; kingdom Viridiplantae; phylum Streptophyta; class Magnoliopsida; order Asterales; family Asteraceae; genus Tanacetum; species Tanacetum coccineum. Next base: position 130,465 of record BQNB010001216.1, read on the forward strand.
ACTTCGTTAATTATCACAAAGATTAAAAACGGAATCCGTTGTTCTCTCCCTTGACAGAGGCGTGATTTGAGAGATCGAAAGTATAAGTTATGCATAACAATAGCTTGAATGGAAAAAATATGGGGTTGAGTTTTCTAAAAACTACTACAATAATATGACAAAAACAAATAAAAGAAAACCCAAAACATAAATCAATTTAAGAAAACGGGCAAAACGGGAAATTTAAGCCTAAAAACAACGGGAAAAGCCTAAAAAGAGCGGCAAATGATTATCTAAAATTCTAACGGCGAAAAAAGCAGTAAATAAGGCATCAAGAATGAATCCTAAGTCTACTGGAGCATAAATTGAAGGCATTTAGGCTTAAACAACAAAGACGAGAACAAAGATTAAAAACGAACAACGACTAAAAACTAAAATATCGAAACAATATAAAACCTCAAGTGAATTATTTATACTATTTCCTAATATATAATATTACTAAAAAGTAAGAATAAAGAAAACTAGAACGAAAACGAAGTAAATGAAGATCAAAATGAAACGAGAACAACGAGTATACGGCACAGAACTACGTTGTGCTTAAAAATTAAACAGAAAATCTATGCAAAATACCCTATACGAGAAGTTTCTGATTTTTTCTAAGTTCATACGGATAAAATAAAATTTCTAAGTCTAAAAAAATAGAAAAATATTTTTTGATTTTATTAATTATATTATAATTAAATGGGAGAAACATTAAAAGAAAAATAAATGATAAAAAAATATCAAAACCAGAATATTAAAAATTCACTGAAAAATTCATGGGAAAACTGCATTAAACATAATCACGTGCAATTAACTATGAAAATTCAAAAGCTGGAAATTTCAGCTTAAATAATAAGGCTGAATATAAGCAAACGAGTTATATAACTGCCTGGGCCAACAAGAGGGTTAAAACTTTACATAAAACACAATTCTACCAGAAATGGGGATGAGCAAAAATGTAGCCACAAGCGGTAGAGGAGTGTAGTGTGTGTGGTGTTGCTTTGTAAAGGGGAGAGGTCACGGGTTCAATCCCTGGCCTCTCTTCTTTATCAAAAACTTTTCATTTGCATTTTTTTTAAAACTTATAAAGTGACACCAGATTTACAGCAAATTTTACAAACGATACATTTTTTCACAAAAACTTAAAATAAAGCAGAAAAATTAGCTTAGAGGAAGGGAGAAATGCTAGCTAAACATACTTAAGTCCTAAAATGCTTAAACTAGTGGTCAATTTTAATGCAAAATAAGCTAGGGGAAATGGAAAGTAAGCAAACACAAATGAGACCCTATATCTATTAAACAGATGTAAGCAAGTTAAGCAAATAAAACAGACAGCAAAGCTAAAATAAGCTTATAAGCACTTAATCCAAATTCAGTAGATAAACACCCCAAGGGACGACTTATGAGGCTTAAAAATAGCACTTAAAGGGAGTCTTATGGCTAAAGGCTTATAGGGGCTTATAGACTATCTAAGTGGCTTCCTAAAAAGGCAAAAAAATAAAATTTGGAATAGAAAGAAGCAGTGAAAAGGGGGCTAAAAACTATAGCATACTACTCTATATTTACTAAGTCCTAAGGATAAGCTAACTGAAGGGGCTACTATAGGGAAAAATAAGCAAGGCAAGGAATGAAAAGAAGCTAGGAAAGATCCTATTTTAACCTAAATAAGCAACTACAAAAGTCTAACTACCAGGCCAAGGGTCTTAAGCATATAAGCCAGAAGGAACAAGTAAGCAATTTGGGGCAAAATTTGTAAACAAACAGCCAAGGGGCTCTTTTTTTGCTTAAATTTAAGCTGTTAGAGGGCTCCATTGGCTTAGAGCTTTTCTGAGATTATAGAACACGCTTATTGGCTTTCTATAAAATTAAAAAAGAAATTGAAGATATTGAACAAAAATAAGCTAAAAGGAGGGCGAGAACAAGAGGCTTTTAGCACAGGGGAAATCTTGTGCGTTGGAGACAAGCTTAACCACGGGCACACGCAGTCCACTCCAAATAAGCTGAAACATAAGCTCAAACACCAAACAACTAGAGTTAAAAACCAAAAAGGAGAGTGGCTCTTACAGGAGCTTGTGCACACAAATGAAAAGCTAAACAAACTTAAAACACCATCTGATAAAATGAATTTAAAAAGAACAGATTTGCAACAAATTCATCTGACCAAAAAAAAAACAATGACAGTTTGACATATGAAAAAGGAACTAAAGAACCCTAACTACATCTTTTGACACATGAAAAGACACTAAACACACACAAGGTTCAAAAACAAGTTTGAAAAGCTTACTCAACAAATCAACTTGAAACTGTTTCTGGTCGCAACGGTTCAGGAATTTACTTTAGACCAATCATAAAAACTAAGAATATTTAGGCGTTCTAACACTTCTATTTAAAACAGATCAAAAATGTATCAATGAAGACTTGCAAAGATGGCAAAGTGTACCATACGGTGGATTTTAACACTTTTTACCCTTTGCCCCACTAAACAAACATCCCCCTTAACTTTTATAAAACATATTCATCTAAAACGTGAAAAAAATGGACTAAAAACAAGCATCACAATACGAGGCACTTCAGTGAATATGGTAAAGAGACAACAAGAAGCAAGTTAAAGCTGACTTAAAGAACCAATAAGCTAGAACAACGGATATGACAATATTAAGAGAAATTTTCAAAAAGACATTTTCTAGCATAAAACTAAATTTTACATGGAAAACCATAAGCATACACGACTTGAAAGTAAATAAAACTAAAAATTTAAAGACACAGCATTTTAAAAGTAAATTACACTAAAAACTACACTATTCCTACATCCTACATTCACACTTTAACTGTCTTCATTCTCTTCCTTTTATATGCTGCAAGTCATCTTTGCCTTGTGTGTTTCTTGTGTTTTTGATGTGAGAGGAAACAAAACTCAATCTTGGCCTTTAGTTAGTCTTGGTGCCCACTCAAAATCATCACAGCCATTTGATTATCTTGGCCAATAGTTTGTTCTAGGATTTCCAAGGTGGAATAGAGGTGGGGTGACAGTTAGTGTTGTGATAGTTTTGGATGGTTTATGGCAGTCTATGAAGCCAAAAAGACAATGAATAGGTGATAATGGAGTGGGGATAAAGTTTTTCTGCGAGGAAAAAGTGGGGGTCAGTTGTTTGATATATAACATGCATGAGAATGAACATTGGAGGTTTGGACTAGAATACCACACAACATTAGCTTGCCCTCAAAGTGAACATTGAGTATTGCATAGACTCGTCCTTGGGTTGATATAGTTTTGGGGTCAGATTGTCATTTTGCCCCCTAAACTTGTATATCGTCATTTGCAATCCATGGTCCTTGTGTGGGTCTGACCCGGCCCATTTAAATGGATGCAGGGTTGGGCCACTATATAGTTTCTTTGTTGTTGGCATGTCTTTGACTTTTTTGCTTCTGTCAGAGATACTTGACTTTAGAATGCACCAAGACGTGTCGAGTCGATCTGTAAATATCCGTTTTAGCCGTCTTTTTCAATCCAATTTTTTGCAAACCTTTGACCTCAACTTTACTTCACACTCCTTGATTCAATTCGCTCTCAGGTTTTTTGTTGTCCGTTTGAGGCTTTGATTTTGGTCCTTAGTGAAAATCCGTACCTGCACAGTACAACTAAAACACAAAAACAAGACATAATTATGCGGCATTTTACTGTGCAAAAAAATTTTTGAGGTCGATTAGGATCATTCTTATATAGTTATAAGGTATAGTGTATATTACAACACATACATTAGCATTATAATTGCGGTATTCATTTGTGTTTAATGCTTATTTAGTTGAAATGTTTGTTTAGATCTTAATTTTCATGTTTTTGATACAAAAAAGTCATAAAAAACAAAATAATTAGCATTAGTGTTGTTTGCTATAAATTTTTTTTTGCTTATTGGATTTGTGAAATAATGTTTCATTATTTGTATAATTAGCTTATTATCTATCTGGTATTTGAATTCTTGCTCTTAAATCTTAAACTTATCTAAGCTTAAAAATGGTTTTGGGCAACTTAAGGATGTTATGGTTACCACAGTACTAACTCAAGTTCAGTACTGTTGAGCCATTTAGATAATCTTTAAGCTCACTTTAAATCACTTATTTGAAGTCTTATAGGAGTAGAAATATAATTTTTATTTGGCTAAATTGCAAGTTTTCAATAGGTTATTTCTGGGAAAGCTTTATGATCTTGACAGGTCATACACGCTGCAGATTAATAAGGCTACTTTGTGCTTAATCACTCTCTTCAAGAGCCCTTTTTGCCCATTAGTGTGAGTTTAGTAGTTAAATGATGTTAGATTCAATATTTAGGCATGCATGATCTTGGACTGTTAGAGTTTAGTTTTTAAACTGACAAATGCATCAGCATGAGTAAACAATCCACAAAGCTCATTTTCATCTAAAAATTTAGGAAGAGGATAAGCTAGATTAGGTTTTAAAAATTGTTGCTCAAGTAGTATTAACAAGGAACTTTAATATCTGTTTTAAGACTTAGTTAGTGATAATTAGCTTATTTAGATAGCTAATTACAGGCCTGCAATTCATCATTTCGTCCTTCATAAAATCTTAGAAAAACCAAAAAAATAGTAAACAAACAGCTCATTCTTAATAGCTTTATTTTTTGCTTATTTGATTCTTCACAATCTATTTAAAAAGTTGTTATTAAGTTATTATTTAAAGGAATACTTCTTAGTGTAATCACACCAAAAGTCATGAAAGGATCCTTTAGATTATTGAAAAATAAGCTCAAAAGGTGCCTTAGAGGGTGTTTGTTAACATCAGTTTGCCTAAATGTGCTTAAGTTCTTTCTTTTAGCTTTTTGCTTATTATTTTATCTTAATCTTATTCACATATTTGCTTATTAGATAGAATAGGTTAGTTTAGGCTTTATTTGATTAGGTTCTTAAGCTATTTTAGGCCTATTTGTTCTCATTTAAGTTTGTTCAAAATAACAAACTAAGTCATTTAGTGGAAGCAACATTAAAAATTAAAGCTAGCAGTACTAACTTTAAGTTAGTACTGCTGAGCTTATTTAAGCTCATTCTTGCTTGTATTATTTGCTATTTCTTTTCATATTAGCTTATTAGGTTAGGTTTAGTTTAGAAGTTGCTTATTTTGCTAGGTCATAGCTTATTTTAGCCTCTTAGTTGCTTAAGTTTTCATAAAAGTTCAAAAAGAAGTTTTATTTAATCTGTTAGCTTTTCAGCTGATTTCTAGCTTATTTAGAGAGTTTCAAAAATAGTTGCTTTTATTAAAATTGATAGTTTTCAGCTTTTCTACAATTTTGCTTTTTAGGTTTTTGCAAAATAAAAAAAAGGGGAAGAAGGGAAATCGTGGGTGAGCAAGGCTCGAACCCACGACCTCAACCTTCCTCAACCCTTTTATAAACCTCACAACACACACACTCAACCAACGCGCCCTGGGGACTTTTTCATTCTTTCTTTGCAAAATTAATTTCTTATACACATTTTAGGCATTTTAGTATAATAAGCTGTTTTGGCTTATTTCTCAGCTTATTCGATAAGCTGTGTTTCCAAGCTTATTTTTCCTAGATTCCTCATTGTTCAAGCTATTTTTCGTAATTTTTTCAGGATTTTTATAAATAGTTTAGTATTTTTAAACATTTAATTTTGTTAAAATCATTTTTAATTCATAAAAAATTATAAAAAAGTCAAAAAAAATATAATTCTTTTTTAGAAAATTTTCTTTTAACATTTAGGACTTAGGAAAATTATATTTGCGTTCGTAGGATTTAAATTGTAAAATTTTGATTTTTAAAGAACGAGATTGATTCCCGTTCTTGTTTTCTTCACGTTTTTAGCTTTAAACACCTTCGTTTTTAGTCTAGTTTTCTTTGCCTTAGCTTTTTAGTCAATTAAAACTTATAAAAACCAAAAAGATCATTTTAGTCTTAATTTTATAAATCTTTGGGAAAATGACCCGGTAATCACTTACCGGTTAAAACGTGTAGTTTTTTTGTAAGATTTCTCCTACTACCTTTGTCCTCAAGGGTAGTTTTGGAATTTTCTATACTTTGAATATTATTACGTATTAAATTGAAACGATCATAAGCCCATTAGGGTTTTCCTTAGTGTATAAAAGGAACCCTATGCATAGTCAATAAATATAGATCAATAGAGATCAATTAGAAATCATAGCTTGTAACCTAGTACGATTCAAGTTATAATATAAAGTGTGAGTTTGATAGAAGATCTTTTGTGTTTACTTAATATTGTTCTTCTTAGCATTGTTGATTAGTTTCCGCATAATCAATAGTGTTCATTCAGTGTTTCATTATTGTTGCTTTGGATTTATCTAAAGTAACAAACCCTTTGCAAGCTAAAGGTTCAAGATCTATTCAGTAAGGGATCCAACACATGGGATTAGCAGGGTACTAAGGATGGATTAACAACATATCCCTAGTGTAGGAACTAACCAAGTTACCACCTCTATCACGTAATATACTTAAAAAGAACAGGAACTCTTTTAGACAGAGTTAATAATCTATATAGGTTATTAAACTAGTTCTTGGGATAGTTAGGATTAATCACTGTGACCTGGTTGTCCTACCTTCATGACTTTCGAGGGATTCGGGATTGCAGGAAATATAGGGCAGACTAAATATACCTATTCTGGTCTGTTGACTTTAGAAACCACTAATGAAACTATAGTTTGACATTGCACAGAAAAACATAGTTATGACAGTGGTAATGAAATGGCTAGGCTAGCACGTTTCTCTCCTTGATTACTTCTATCATTTAATTTCTGCATATTTACTTTCCTGTTATTTTTATAAATCAATCTTAAAACCATTCTCAAAACTTGATACTTTCAAATTAAAACTAATAACACTTAGCTCTTGGGACGACCTCGGATTTATCATCTCTACACTACTCATGATCGGGTTCTCTACTCGTTAGTGCGTTTGTCAAGTGAATCGAGTTTTATAAATTTAAAACTTGAACAAAATATATTTTAAAATAAAATACGCATATGTTTACAGTGTTCCAATGCAGGGAGCCTATAACCCACTTGGATATGATCAGCAGTCGTATGAGTAGTATTATCAACAGTACCTACCTCAGCAGTAGCAGCATCAACCAGATGATGATGAGTAGTGTCGAGATGACACGAGTTGGTTATGTGACCGCATGTTTTGGGTCACATGTGTTTTAAAAACAATTTCTCTAAAAACATTATTATTATTATTATTACTATGGTCTGTAAAATGCCTTTGTTGGCATTAAAACAATATTTTCGTGCTTTCTACTATTAATTAGTTAGGAGTTTTATTATTATTTGTGTGTGCTTTATAGTATTTATAATTAAAACAAGAAAAATGAAAAAAAAGATGAAAAGCGCGTCGTGAAATACGCAAGTAGACAGAATTAAGAAAATCTTATCAAGTATAAAAGTGGAGTATTACTTTACTTTCCCGATTGTTAGACTCTTCTTTAAATATTTCCACATTAGGACAATGCTCAATAATTAAAGTTATGGAGTGGATCTGATAAAACGCTGGAAAAGTAAACGAGTTATAAGTTCTACTTATATTTTCGCGACTTTGAAAATAGTTTGTTTGAAAAATAACATTTGTATTGATCACAATACAAGAAACAATCACTGACTTTAGGATTGATAACATTTACTAAAGCATATCTATTACCAGTAAAAATGTGATGGGGGGGATTAGATTTTAAGAATCGGGTATACGTCTTTAGGATACCTATGATAATTTTTTATCTTTAGCTTTCCGAGTAAAGAGTTTAATGACAATTGTGAGTGTCTCACATCGCAATCTTTTACAACGGGTAAGTATTTGAAGTTTTCTCGCCTTTTCTCTCTAGAGCATTGGTATCGATTAAAATTATATGATGTTGCTGGTGATATTGTTAATTCCTAGAACTGTGTGCTTTGAAATCTTTACAATAACCGCAGTAGGAAAACGTACGCGGTATCTTAGTGGAGTTATAAAGATTAAACGTGATATAAGGTGATAAAAATAACAATAGTAAGTATACAATAATTTTGTTCAAAAAAAGATTTTTTAAATTACATTATCTGAAATATTATTCCGTTACGCATTACAGAGTGTAAATTCTGGTATTGGCTATTATAGATGAGTGCGAATGTTTGCAAACTTCTAGGTTCGTTGAAGTAAGATGTTGCTTATCCTAAAGTATGGTGGAAAGCAAGTTTCCCCCAAGCAAACATGAAAAAAGGCCAAAAATAAGCTGAAAACAAGAAAAGAAAAAAGAAGTGATGAAGTGAAGGAATTTTTTGTAACATTTTACGATAAATGAAGATATGATTTTTTTATAAAAACTTTTTTCGACAAATATAAAACTAATATAACTAAATAAATTACCTCTTTTGATGTTTATGTTTGGTGCTTACGACATGTCGGTGAAGTTTAGTTTATTGTACAAGCCTATGGTAATTTCAACATTTCATGATTGTGCGTATGAGTGACTCACGTATACTATCCATTTCACTAAATTGACTGAGTGTGAATCAAAATTATCTATAAAATTCATGAGTTGCTTTGTCGCGTTATCTATGCTTGTGATCATTAATTTGTTTTATTAAAACGAAATACTTTCGCTCCAAATATACATAAAATATCCCTCGAAAATGAGTGAAATATATATGTTAACGCATGAAATATTTCATATTTAGTTGCTTGTTGGTATACTAATTGTTTTAGGACCAAGAATGATGAAAAGGACTAAAAGCGCAAAGATATTATGTTAAATACACTAATGGTCGTCAAGAGAAGAATCTAGAAGTGGAATTAATGAAAAAACCAAAGTGCGGTGCACTTTCATGAAGTGCGGCGTACTTTAAAGCGGGTTAATGCAACTTAATACCCAGGCCAAGTGCGGCGTACTTCGACCTGCAGTTACTTCAAAATCATAATGATTGAAATGATTATGCAACCCTTGATTTGATTATTTCCCACAACTGATGCCCCAACCTTAGCTATAAAAGGAGAACGAATTTTGAAGGAAAAACATACCAATATTCTCTTAATCATTTTATTACTCACTTAGGAAATCATTTAAGCAAGTTAGAAAGAAGTTCTTGGGGAAAGTTGAAGTCTTCTTAGGATCTTCATCATTTCTGGGTTAGAATCATATAAGAAGTTGGAATTCAGGCCAAAGAAGGTTGTGGAAGAGTTGTTATTAGTTGAAATTTCGGGTTACTATTATTTCATTCAAAGGAAGTTCTTGTAAGGAAACAATACAATTTGCTTGCTGAATCGATATAAACACGTTTATCCTTTTGAATATAATGTTTTTTGAATCTATTATGCTTGTTATTTATTTTGTTTCCATGATTATGGAGTAGTTTATCTTGTTTATTTAGGAATTATGAGGGTATTTTGGATCAAACTTGGTTAAACTAATGATTTTTTGGAATTAACAAATATGAACTTGAAGTTTTTATACTTGGATCTTTAATCATAACTTGGTCACCACTTGTTCGATAGAGGGTCGAAGACATCGACTTAAATGCTTGGTTTCTAGTTGTTTGTCTATGAACAACTCGATCTTAGCCTTGTGAGGATTGACTAGTTAAGTGATCATTAACCCAAGAATAAAAAGGTTTAACGCTCAACCTCATGTCTAACGAACTTGGTTGAGAAATTTTATATATATTACTTCCAAAACCATAATCAAACTTAAAGAATTTCTCATAATTAAAAGTAAAGGCCGAAAGGATTTTTCATTATGAGAAATAGACAATCTTTTAAGTTAACTACCCGTTTGTTCAATCGAGTATGATAAAATTCATGAACCGTTATCTCCCCAAGTTTGCTCTTATTCACTCTTATATCCCAAATAAACATTGCTTTTATATCTTGAAATACACCCTTATCTTTAGATCGTGACAGTCTATAAGATAACTTTTCGTAAAATGTCCCGACTTTACTTTGAATTACCAATCTAGTGGAATGACCTGGTCTTACCTAAAAAGATTATACTACATACGTGGGTTATACTTTTACCCGTGTGTTTCCATATAATAAATCGGTATTTTCAGTATTATAAATTTAAAGCTTTTGAAGCACATTAGTGACTTAATCATATTTCGCACGTTTTACACAATTTGAGCAGAGTTTTATTTCGCACTATGTAGTATTTCGCACAGAATATGTAACAACCTGTTTTGCACGAAGTAATAAATCGTACAAGAATATGACACTACTTATTTCGCACGACTCATACATAAAGCGCATGACTCATCAGAAACATAAATCGCACGAACAAAAAACATCTTAAAATCACCTAAAATTCACCCTTTTTGACATTTGTTGTTAACTCTTTCTACAAAACTAAGAATCTTAGGCCTAGATCGTGCTTTAAAACACAAATTACATGAGTTTTAAACATAAAATGAGTTGTTTTGATCTTCACGCACATGTTAACCAAAAACGAACCCAAATAAGCCCAAATTTAACAATCTAAACGCACACAATCTCGCTAAATCACCCCATGCGACTAATACTAATTGATGATATATCAATCTTACAATCTAAGACACCAAATGATAGAAAACTGGAGAGAGAAAGATGGTTGGATCACTTTAGAGAGAGAAAGGAATGTGTATTATGATAAATGAGTAAAATGACCAACACCCTCAATGAGAGGGTATTTATAGTTACAAGGAGTAGATGGGGTGTGGGTCAACATAAGGACTCCTTATGTTGACCCGGTTAGCTTACTATTACATACTGATTAACTACGAGCTATTTAACGACTAATATTGGAAGTAACCGAGACTTTTCTCGATTCCTAACAGACGTCTTATGTCTGTTATATATACTCATATATATATAATATATAGTTCTGATAACATATAAATATAAGACTATATATACAATTCTAAATTTAAACATATTCTATCCTTGTAGCGAGTAGAAACGACATAATAACTGATGAGTATTAAGAATCGGGATCGTGAATAACGTTCCATAACTAAAATCTGATTATGTAGATTATTCAGTTACGAATTCTATATTTATACTAATAGAACTGTTTGATAAATCATCATAAAATGCATTAAGCATTTATTTATTCATACCTTTAAGGGATGTAAATGTTGAAATGAGAATTTACTCTTAATTACTTGTTTACGTTTAATTTTACGTTGAACGTTTTTATATTTTGTGATTATCAAAACGTAAAGATGTGAAATATATTAATAATGTTTTTAGGCATTATATTTTATCAACATGTTTGACTTTATGTTTGTGACTCTATATAGATACAATTTTATTTAATTTTATTTGTACGAGTATAAAAATAAAGATGACGTATAGAATCGGTCGTAATAACGTGTCATAACAAATTGATGCATGTATATTGTACATTCTATGTTTAACTTCGAATTTAAATAATTTTAGGTGGAAATTTGTTATGACTGTTTGAAATTCAGTAACAAAACTGGAACATCAAGTTTGAATTTAGGATTCAGTGTATGTTTTTGACTTTATGTTTGTGACTCTATATATATACATTTTTATTTAATTTTATTTGTACGAGTATAAAGATAAAGATAACGTATAGAATCGGTCGTAATAACATGTCATAATAAATTGATGCATGTATATTGTACATTCAATGTTTAACTTGGAATTTGAATAATTTAAGGTGGAAAGTTGTTATGACTGTTTGAAATTCAGTTACAGAACTGGAACATGGAGTTTGAATTTAGGATTCAGTGTATGTGTGGCTTATAGAATGTAAATATAAATGCAACGTGATAAGTAAAAGAGAACGCAAACTAGATACGACGATTTATAGTGGTTCGGTCATGAAGCTCCTCTTCGCCCTACTCCACTCCCTGAGTACCCAACTCGAGAGTCACTTCACTAGTCAAAAAACTCCCTTCACGGCGGAGAAAACCTTACAACATCGCTTACAATACTTTTCGACACTAAGCTAAATATCGAGTTCTTCTTCGGGTACAACCAAACCTGTTGTTGGAATATGTACACGTAAATTAATATATGTCCGAAAAGTTTATTCGAGCCTATAGGGGCGCACGCGTTAATATGTAAAACAATTAATAATAAATATATTAATTGTAATATATTAAAGTGATAAAGCTTAACGAGCGTTAAATAATTATATAAGTATTTAAGGGAGTTATGCTAGTCATTAAATAGTTTAAAGACTAATATATGGGATTTATAGAAAAGGAAAGTGTGGGAATTGTTTCTTTATTGACTTATTCAATTAGTTTCCTTATCTCCAAGAGGAGGTGGAATTGCCTAACTTGCAAGCCAAGTTGCATGCCTATATAAAGAGATCTAGGGGATCATTATTGAGATAACTTGAAAACCTAAATCCCTAAATCTATTTTCTCCCTTTTCCTCTCCTTGCTCGATCGAACCAAACAAAACCTTTAGGGTTTTCGTTTCCTTTCTTCGACCAAAACCAAACAACCCTTTAGGGTTTTCGTGTTGATTGATTCAAGAGTCAAAGACGTTTGGTTTCCTTTATCACTACTAGTACTAGCATACTTAATTGTTTGCTACGAACGCATTGCGTGTGTTGAAGTAGAGAGATCTACCTTTAGATCTTGGGTGGTTTTAGCGTGGTATTTAATATTATACACACGCGTATATTCAAGAAGGTGATTCGTTAATTGATAAAAGGTACCTGCTTCTTGATCTCTTTGTTAATTGCTTATTCTATACGTGTTTATCTTTTTCGTACGTACTCATGATTTAATTGGTCAATAGTTGTTAAAACACAACAGTGGCATCACGAGCCAAGTTATAGAATTGTAGTTACAAAGATGTAAAATTTGACAAATTAGAGTTCGTGGTTAATTTTTTAAAGCCCTTTGGGCCTTTCTACTTATAAAAGATTAGATCTTTATAGTGGATAAAATTTATTAGACGAAACCCTAGGTTGTATGAAATTTTATATATTAAATCCGATAGTTTAATTCGTTAATTGATCGTTTTTTATAGATTAAATTAATAGTTAATTTGTATCCGTGATAAACACATGTATGTTTATCATGGATAGATATATGATATAATTTTTAATTAATTGTTAATTTCTTGACATGCAAATTCGATGATTAGATCATAAAAGTTGAGTTTTTTTAGTTTTTCGGATTGTTTGACACACTGTTACTAAAATATTCATGAAATATTCATCGTACGTCAAAAAAATTTGAAAATTTTATAGTAGATCCAAGACTCAGTAAGCTAAACCTTTGTAGTTCACTACAAAAGCTGGAGAAGACCATAGCTATGTCCTGTCGGGGCCTGAAGTCGACTAATATTTTCTATCAGCTTTTATGTGGTATGTGGTGTATATTTATATATGGCTTAGGCAATCGATTATATCGATGGATGTGGCCCGATTCATTGGAAAAAAGGAGCCTTATATATATATATATACATAGTTTAATTATTTGATAATTAGGATCATCGTTAATATTTGTATGTATTAATTGTTAAGTGTCTTAAATAAATGTTATGTGTATTAGTTGTTTATATTTATTTGTTTTTAGAAGTTTTTGACTTATGTAAAAACAAAAGGGTTTTTTGAAAAAGAAAATATAAACATGACTACTAACTATGAACTAAGATTTATTATATACTATTAATTACGTTGTCTTATGTGTCAATTTAGGTTCGGCTTACATCCGATAATCATGACCTTCGGGTTCCCCACGACGAGACTTGCAATTTAATAGGTTTATAATGTGTTTTCTAAATTAAAGAGTTCAAATTTATCAATGACGTAATTTGCAAAAGTACTATTTACTTGCAAGGCATATCAC